>CM070095.1:2577500-2795000 GCA_036178185.1 Liparis tanakae | reverse complement strand
TTTTAACCCCAGCTTCTGTTTAGGCTTCTGCTCGAAGAAAAACAACTACAACATAAAAAAAGAGTGTATTTCCTCTACCACAAGGGCTGATTGATTAACTGTTGTGTTAGAATACAAGTTCACACTTGTGAGAATACTCCAGATTTGTAAATGTCAACCTTTTATGTTACTGGTTAGGATTAAATGAAGATGGCACACATTAAAAAAGTTACAGATTTGCCTGTTATTATCTCTTTGGATTGGTGCAGCTGAAAGGTTTAAAGTTCCTCAGCATCCTATCAGTATATTTGAAGAGTATCTCTACAAAGTTTGACTTTAGCAAAGTAAAGCACAACCCCAAAAAGTGTTTTTTCTTCGTCTAAACTTCAAAAAATAAGCAGAATTTACAGTTTTTTGTTGCTGTTCTTTTGTTTGGATCTCTGTGTGGGTTTGGTGTCAAGGATTTTTAAAACTATGTGATACTTGAAATACTTCTTATTTTCACTATTGTATGAGTTGGGTTTGGAGCATTTTGAAATGGTTTACAGATTATCATAGATTATGTCGTGATGTTTAATTTGATGGGAAACATTATTCTATTATTTCTGTCATTATCTTCCTGCTTTCCCCTGAACACCACAGCCCTCACATTCGGGGGGAGTGGGGGTTAAAGGTGTTTCCCATTCTTTGAGACAAAGCAATTAAATAACCATTGGTGCACCACAGTCACAGTACGGTTTGTGTCCTTACAGGTGTATGACCACCATTACAAAGCCGTGGTGGATGGAGTGGAGAGAGACGGCATGATGGAGATTGACCCAGGTCAGCGCATTGAGATTTTCCGACTGGGAAACGGCAGCGAGGAGGTACTGGAAGTGCACGACTTCAAGAATGTAAGTTCAAAGTTTAAACCTTGTTCTCTTTTGTCACTCAGGTGTTAGAAATGTTTTGAGAAGCGAGATAATGGAAATTATTCTCAGTGAGGTGTACCCAGGGATCCGAAATATCAGTGACTGGAGTCCTTGTGAATATACAGTATGTGTTTGAGTGCAAAGCATGCAGATTCTCACAGCAATATTTACGGAGAGATGTTACAGGATGCTACGGAAGCGCTGAGCTGTCACTGAATAAAAAAAAGTAGACCCCGTTTTCTCGTAATTACGAGATCAGATAAATAAAAAAGAAACATCTGCAAATCCTCTCTCAGTGGCAATGATGGCGCTTCCGTAGGTAAGTGCATATTTTTATGAGTATTAAAAACGTTATTTACATTACATCACATGTCATTTAGCAGACGCTTTTATCCAAAGCGACTTACAATAAGTGCATTTCAACCTAGAGTACAAACTAAGAACAACAAGAATACAGAAAGTAACATTTCCTCAACATAGTCAAACTACAAAAGTACCATAATAAGAGATATTCAAGTGCTACTAAAGTGCAAATCTGTGTTTTAATCCAGATATAATATTCACAACGATTATTTACGACTTTGGCTTTGTTACGTTATGCCGTGTGATAATTATGAGATATATCGTAATTACTAGAAAAGATTGCATAATTCCGAGAAAAGTAATTACGAGAAAACGGGGTCTACTTTTTTTTATTCAGTGACAGCTCGGCGCTTCCGTAGGATGCTACTCATCCCAAACAAAAACCTACATGTAGTTATTACTTGTGCTCTCTGTGAATCTAAAATGGGTCTTTATGATGGAAACCCAGCAGAGTGCTGGAAAACTTTAACCTCTGCAATCAATCTTCAATTCTCTCTCTCCCTCGCCCGCCCTCACCAAGCACCAGCATGTGTCCTTCTTACACCCCACTCCCACAGGCGCATAAACACACGTGCCTGTTGCTTGTCCCACTTCCTGTTAGTGGAGCACAGCCCCCGAGGACATTTGTTTGATTCAGTGCTCCGCCACGCAGGGCAAAGAAACAAGAAAGTGAGCAGAGTAATTCCAACCTCAGTGATTTGTTTTTAAAAGTGAAAGAAACCTACGGAAAAACAATAGCTTGTACTAAGAGGTAGCTTGTGTCCGGATGTTAGAATAGATTTTTTTTTATATAAAAAAGGGTCTGCTGCATGTTGTTACACAGACCGAAGCGACCTCTAAAACAATCTCAATCAAACCTGAGGGCTGCGTGAGGAACGGGAAATGAGGGGATTATGCCACCAGGTCCCTGGACCACAGGCCAAATCTATCGTTTCAGACCAATACTAACATGGAGATTAAAAAAAAAAATTCAATCATAATGGTTAAATGCACATTTAGGAAAATTGGCTTTGGAGTTACAGCACAAATGAGTGTATACATTTATACAGCAGGAAGACATTTGGGTTGAAGTTTGGTTTAGTCATTGTTACGCCTCCAGGTGGCTCAAAGTGGGACGCAACATAAGGGCAGCAAGTTTGCGTAAGAGAGGGCGCAGTCACACCAACTCAGGACACAAAGTTATAATTAAAGTATTTATTAACAAGTAGCAACACAGGGACCAACAAGAACTATCAGTGGCACCAAAGAAAAGAACATAACAAAACCCACGTTCCCCCCTTTACAGGTGCTGTGCACTCAAAAGTACAGTGGGTGGTGCTCACTCTAACCTAGGGTATTAACAACAAGTACACCTATGTGTATGTAAACCCCAGGGTATCTCACCTGTCCTTATTGACCCTGTGCGCCCAACGAAAGGGAATGAACAAAGACAACACAAAAGTAGGCTGCTGACAAAAGAAGCAGTAGAGTTCACCAAAAACAAAACAATAAACGAAACCGTAACAAACATTAGCTGTTCGTGGTCGCCACAGTGCAACAGCAATCAAAAACCCAACCCACACTCTGAACAAACACAGGATACTTAAAGGGGAATGGTTGATGGGTGATCAGGAACAGGTGTGATGATTTGATGACTGGAACCAAGTGTGCACGTCTGTGAAGTATGAGAACGACAACAGGAGGGGGAGACAAAGCAACAACACAATACAATACATATATTGCATTGCATATATATATCATTCTTAGGAGGATCCCAGGCCTCTCAGGGCCGTTGCTGCCGTACCTCACAGGAGATGCAAATAAAGTAAACTGCATGTTTTTGGACTGTAGGAAGAAACCAGAAGACCCAGTGTGTGTGTGTATGTAAAGCATACAGGATGGTGGTCCAGGACACAGAGCTATGGCAAATACTGAGCGTTTGTATTTGAGCTTTGTTATCCTTCACAGCACTGGTACAGCAGCACAGCAAATGCAAACTAATTGCATGAGTTGTAAATTATACCACTTAAGGACAAATTAAGAATTATATATTTTGGCTAACTCAATTGGAAAAGGTGAAGTAGCCGTAATATAAATGTGCTTCCTTGTCAGTAACAATTATAAAAATCGACATGACTGCTGAGAACTGTTGAGGAGACGATAGCCAGCGTCATGCTGGGATGTTGGCGCTCCACCACGATGTTCTGATGCTGCAGAAGAATGTTGCCAACATAGTGATAGGAAAAAGATGTATGGAGCTAAACATCAGGTTACAAACAGGAACAGGCATGCTGATTATTGTGTAACTCAAAATCCAGACTGTTTGCTGTCCTGGCTCCTGATTGGTGGAACCAGCTCCCCACTGACATCAGGACAGCAGGAAGTCTCTACAGCTTCCGCCGGAAACTGAAAACGCACCTTTTCCAACTATATCAGGATTAAAACACAGATTTGCACTTTAGTAGCACTTAAATGGCTCTTATTATGGTACTTTTGTAGTTTGACTATGTTGAGGAAATGTTACTTTCTGTATTCTTGTTGTTCTTAGTTTGTACTCTAGGTTGAAATGCACTTATTGTAAGTCGCTTTGGATAAAAGGGTCTGCTAAATGACATGTGATGTAATGTAATATAACCATACATTTGCTGTATTTTTTATATTTTATTTCTGGTCTATCACTTTATAAATATTGGCACTCTTGTCAGGGTATATGCAATACAACATGTAAAGATTGGGACCTTCTGCGCCTATAAAATAAACATAGTGTGTACATTACTCCCACCCACGATAGCTTTAGGCCAATAGGGTTTTGATTTGATCGTGACATGCAGTCATAAGTTCATTTTTTTAAGACGAAGCACTGAAAGTCAGCTTTAGTCTGGTAAGCTAAAACGTCTAGATTTATTAAGACTATGCCAGTCGTGGTACTGTTCATTTTCTGAACGCTATTAAGATCAATTACTGGAAATGTAAACTATGAATGCTGTCAAGATTAGGCCAAAGGCAATTTGAATACAATGACCCTCTATGTTGAAGTCTAGAAGTGGTATTAACACGATTCAGATTGAAATGTGTTCATGATTGTAAAACAGTTCTGAAGTATTCAAATTGAAAGGATTTCAAATGAGATTAGTTTCAAAGAGTAGAAATGGTAGTTAGTGCGTTGGTGTTATGATCGAGGGGGTCCTTGGCCTCAAAGATCCCTAATTTAATGTGCAACGCCTTTCATTATAAATAAGATATTTAAAGTGTAATAAAAGTCCTTTAAATGCATTATGTTGTAGCAAGACATAAACTATAACCCAATACCTGCCTATTCACAAGAGCTGAATGATGCATGCAGTTACACGCTCTGCATCCTCGTGAATAGATGAGCATCGTGCAGATTGCATCATCGTGTGTTTAAATGATATTGCTTCTCCATTTCTCATTTCTGTGTTAATGTGTCTGTCTTCATTTTCTGATTGACCGTCCGCAGTAATCGTTGTATCTCATCACAACATCGCCCTCTCCTCTTCCGATGCGACTCGCCAATACAGAAGACGATAATTAAACAGAGACTCATCACAATAAAGCCATGGCATAAACATTATGCTTTTGTGCTTGAGACCATTATTGCCCCATCCTTTTTCCCCGCACGGACGAAATTACATGTGGTAGATTACGACAGGCGTCACAATACGTCTTCTCCTTTCCGTCGGGTATCTGGCAGCGACACCGAAAATGGAGAAAAATCCCCCACATGTTGAAGTTAACCGCTTCAAAAGGAGATGTCATAACAATTACTGTGTTACCGTTATTAAATTTAGATTGAGTAAAGTCCATTTCCATACAGTTCATACAATTTACAATGTTCAGTTCATACAATTGTAAAGCAGCCGCGGCAGATATAGATCCTAGAGACTATTTTAATACAATTTGCTGAAAGGGCAGCTCTAGTCTGCAGAAAATAAATTGGATACAATCTGAGATACGGAGATTCATTCAGACTTATTGCATCTGAATATCTTAAATTAACAAAGAATAGCAGCGAGAGAGGATTAACAGATCTTTCTTTCCGACTGAGGCTCTATGTGTCAGACTGAATAGAGCTACAGTCCACATGGCGGAGGATCATCATTGTAGCTGAGGGGAGTGACTCCACTTGACTGAGCAGATTAAGAGAGTGACAGGTACCTATGTCTGCCTAATTCAATGGGGTCAGCCTCTGCAGAATATATTTCATTCTCGCCGATGTCGCTGTGGCCTCCTGTGCGATAAACTGCACGATCTGCTTTGAAGCATTATACGTCCACGTGGGAACACCCCCGCCTATATATGTCCATTCAGCCCTGAAAGTGAGAGCGGTGTTGCAAGGGTCAGGCCGTCATTAAATTTACACCATGCTAAAAGAAAAAGGAAAAGAAAAGAAGACCAAAACACACCCCTTCTCACTCATCAGGTTTTAGCTCCTTTGACTTTTTTAAGTGCTTTGATTATCAGCAAAAAAAACCTGAGCATTTTAAAATGATCGTCCCAGTGCTTTGGGGTTATCCACATCACAGGGAGCTGATGAATGATACATTTCTGAATTTCTGAGTGTCCTTTCATTTCTTTTTTCAAAGGGAATCACTGGGATCCGGTTTGCCGAACATCAGAGGTGCTACATCAGGACCCAAACCAGGCAACTACCCACAGTGGCAGAGGTGGAGGCTGAGGATGCAGAGCTACTGGTACGCCCTCCCCCGTCTGTCTGTCTGTAGTCCGACCGAGGCTGTCATGCATATTGGAGAGAGATAACCAGAGTAGAGCTCCATGAGAACCACATAAATCCTCTGTCTGTCCGTCTCATCCTATCTCCTCCGCCCTCTCACTGAAGAGTAAACTGTGGTCTGTTGTTCCTGTGAAACCGTCAGAAAGCAGCCCGCAAACCCCGAGCATCTTTGTGGCTCACATCAAATGGTGTTTGCTGTCAATCTGGAGCCAATATACATTTTTTATCATCTCCTCCTAAGGCTCTACCCAAATAGCCTGAAGGAGGAAGGGTGTAAGAGTGGTCTTGAGTGAGAGGTATGCCATTAAAATTATTATTTTTAAAGACGATACCTTTGTCAAATTCACAAGGTGCCGTATCCAGAGGGAGGTGCTGGGTTCTTATAGTTGTATATGAACTTCAGCAAAAGGAATGGAGGAAATTCAATCAATCAAAATTTCCAATTTTTCAGTGTCAGTACAATTCACTGAGTGAGCCGTATGTTCAAAGAAAGAAATCCATCTCTCAAATGTCTCTGCTGCTTGCGTGCCCTCATTTGCATTTCACATTGTAGCGGGGAAGAAGTAGCTGGCAAAAAGCTGACGCTCCTCACTCACAGCTTTTAAAACAGAATAAGCCAATTGTCAGTCCAAGGAAGTTTCTGGTTTGTCTTCAAGAAGCTGTTACACCCAAAAAACTAAACACTGTTGTTTTTCCTCTCATCTACATAATGTCTGATCCACGTTTACTGATACTAATTGCCCAGGCAGGATCATATGTCTTTGCCATGTCTGTGTTCTTCTGGGCCCTGTGAAGCCTAATTGGCTTAATTTACAGCTCCAACATGAAACATCTAAGGCCAGGAAAGGGAGTCATGCTTAAACGAGTAGTTCTGGCAGCCATTTTGACTGCCATGAGTATAATCTTGTATGGAGGACTCAAAATGACTTAGACAGAGGTTCGGACCGCCCAGCTCATTTGAATATACGGACACGTAAATGTCACACAGAAATAAATGAAGAAATACGTGTGGACACATAAATAGAGAAATAAATAAATGAAGAAATACAGAAATGTAGAAATATATTTATTTAATGATGTCCTGTTGATTTATAACTTATATTAATTCATAACCATTTATTTATTTATTCCTATATTTATTCATGCATTTACTTATTTATTTATTTATACTTAAGTCATTTTGAGTCCTCCATAATCTTGTTTATTCTACACAATGCAAATAAAATAAAAAGTTTCAGTTTTGTATTTGCAATTTGTTCACACTACTCACTCACTCACTATTAATATTCATGCACAGCCTTCCTTATGAGATCACAATGAAGTACAGTTAGCAAGGAGCCTTGAATTTACAGCCAGGCTAAGGAGTGACAAGCAGGCAGTCAAACACACAAGCCCCTCTTCTCGAAATTACATTCATATCCTACTAATGTGGTACATTGTGTTGGGAATACATAATTACTGCCTGGAAGTTATTCACAGTCAACGCGTGTGTGAGTATCTGTGCTGCATGTTATTTAAAGGGAGGTGCTCAAGGTGGATGGTGGGCGTACAAAGTGCAGTAGTTTGGTAACGGCGATCAGGATTTGCTTCCCAAGTCCCATGTGGGATTAGGGTTAGGCAACAAAAGCACTTTGGTAATACTGCTTCAGTTGTAACAAGTGGATTGAAAAAGAAGAAAACAATAACGGCCCAGAAACACAACATCATTTGAACCCCAAAAGCACAACTCACAAGCAGACGGGTTAAGATAGAAGTTCACATTTTCAAATGTACTCCATAACCAGGTATATGGGGCAAACCTAGGCAACCACAACAGGGAAAGTTGCACATTAAAAAGGTTAGGGACCGAATCATTGGTTCATGATTCAGTCAGGCAAGGAAAAAGATGGAAATGAGCAGGTATAGTGCAAAACTAATGAGAGACATGTAAACCAGGTGATCAGAGGGGCGGGGATGGGAATGACAGGAAAGGGGGTGACTAGAGGTCAGAGGGAGTGGCTGGCTCTGAAATGACAGCAGCGTTAGAATATGGCAGAAAAAAACAAGCAGGCAACATAATGAATATTAGGAGCAGGATGAATTTTATTGGAACTGAATGTTTAGCAGATACACTGTTTCCCCATCGTGTTGATTTAAAACAATGTTGTTTTTATGCATTCGCTGTTTCAAAGTAATAATCACATAATAAATACGTGGAGGAAGGTGGAGATCAAGTTCAAAAAATTATTCTCATTGTTTTTTAAAGAATAAACAATGGTGTTAATCCCGATTGGCTAAACATAGTCCCCCACGGGATTGAATCACCAACTCTCAGGTGAAGGGACCACCTGCTCCATCCACTGAGCCACAGCCACCCCTAGTACTGCTATACATGAGTAACTGAGTACAACACGTCACTACCCACCAACGCTGTTATCACATTAGACCGACCCCTGATCCGACCTCTGTGAGGATCCACTGTGTGAAAACGCATGAAGCTCACGGGTTAAAGCCGAGCACTAATGGTTCCTAGCTTAACCCAGCGGCTGGCTTTTGGGAAATACGGGCAAAGAGCAGCTGCGACAGGCCGTAGAGCCGAGGCGAAAGACAATAAAATTGCGGCAAAACTGCATGCGGCTGATAAGGAAATGCAACCCCTGCGAGAGAAATCCAGGTGACAAACGTGAATTGTTTGCCAGGATTTCGTCCCTCCCTTTTCAATTTGCCTCCTCTATGAAACGTCTGAGGGAGTAATCCCTGAGCTTCATTCCAGTTCCCTCAGTCTGACACAGAAATCGCCATCCAGCTCCCTCACACCCGTTAGCATTGTCAACTGATGCTGCTTGGTCCATTAAACAGCCACTTAATATGGATGACCAGAGCTCACCCAGCAACCCAAAACCTCCCACTCAGACAACAACTGCAAAAACCGCAGAGGATGAGAATACGACCAACAGTCCTGTGAGCACACAGGATCCCTCACCCGGTAACCAACCAGATATATGCTAGCACTTGGTAACAATAACTGTCTAGACATCTTCTAATTCATATCTCCAAACTCACTAGCATGGTAGCTAAATAAAGCCACATAGTTGATCCAAAATATGTATGTGTACAAAACTATCCAAGAATCAAAAGCTGCTTCATTGGCAAAGTATGCCTAGAAACATAAGGAATATGAATTATTTTTTGCATTTCTCATAATGTATTTACACATAATCTCAGGGCTCTCAAGTTTTGAAGAAAAGCGTGAGACATATCCATCAGCACACCCCCCCCCCCTCCCCCCCTCCTTGTTTTCTGATTGGCTATTGTGTAGCCCTTTTCCTTTTTTGATTGGCTGATAAGTGGCACCTCACAGCAGACCTCCAGGGGAGCGCTTGATTTCTCCACGGTGAGAGCAGCGCGGCTCATGTCTGCACGCTGCGGCACATTAAAACATGAAATAGCCGAGTTTTTTTCAGCGTGAAGAAATACGATGTGTGGCGGGAGTTAAGACCGAAATGCGTGAGTCTCACGCTCAATGTGTGACACTTGAGAGCCCTGTAATCTAAATGAATGAAGAGCTAGTTACAAGAACAATGAAGCTGGACAGCTAGACAGTTGTGCAAACAAGTAGTGAACAATAGGTGTAAATACAAATATTATATAGATATGCATATGGAGGTTCAAAGATCTGTTCTTCTTAAAATTAGAGAGAATCAAGTTCTCGACTTGGGGTCCGATTATCAAATACTTTGATGAATTGAAAACTCTCTTTAGATTGAACTATTTCTGTGACCTTTGATGTTTTTGTTGTACAGGAAGGGAAAAGAAGCTATTTAAGTTGTCTAGACGTTGAACTAATAATAGCAATAATTCACTCATTTCTAGTTCCTGTTAGACTGTATTACCTCCTACACTATTTTTACTTTCGTGCAATACTACAATACTATTAATACTGTAATATTTTTTTTGAAAATTGAAGCAGTGCGATTTGTTCGATTTGTTCTGTGTTGGGATGGGGGAAAAAATGAAAAATAACGTGTTTAATGTATAACTGTATACTCTGCTTTAGAGAATAAACACAATTTACAACAAAAAAAGATATGCATATGGAGCACCAATTTGCAACAATATAATAGAGGAGAAAAAACATATACACGTATTCTGTAAGATGAAAATCAAAGTAATGGTCAGTATAACTATAAATAAACAGTGAATGAACACTGGATGGTCATGTATATGTACGTTGAAGCGGTCTCCATACGGCCTTCAGGGTTTATATTGACAGCGGCAGATTATCTGTTAATTATCTGCAGTTTATACTTCCTCCAAGAAGGGTTGAATTAAACGTAACCCTGCCACACAGCTAATGAACAAACAGCTTCCTGTATTTATACTTCCTCTAGATCTGTTCCCTCAAAGGTCAGCACTGTCAAGACAGTTTTCTATTTGTCCACGGCACACATTTGCATTTCATAGTTCACTAAAGTTTAACAGATAAAAACACAGATTTACTTTAAAGTCCATTGAGATGAATCGCTGTGTAGTGCCCTTAACCCTCATTTAGTGCCCTTCACCCTCATCCGACCAACATATTTAACAAGCGAGGACTCCCGACAGGACGAATAAATCATCGTAAAAAAAAACATCATTGCAAAATCGTAGGAAATATACAGACTGACAAAAAATGCACATGAGCACTTGAGGAGATGTGGGTCTGCTGCATCATTAAGTGTAAGTGCAATTGGGTGCTTTTGAATGGGACCCCCAGGACCCCAACACACTGATATCGTTGAATTATTTAAAAAGCACAAATTAAAACAGAAAGAGAAAACAATGATATAACGCCATTGGGAGCAAATTGATGAACAAAGTTTTGAAATGATATAATAAAGCACCTGTGAGATATGAACAAAAGGTATACCTCTGGGGTCTGCTGGGACCCCAGTTGGTAGGATGCCAGCACTTTCATTGTAAGTTGCTTTAATATGGGTGTCAACAAAAATTCACCACCTGGTACTCTGCATAATTAAACCCCCTCCTTGTTTTATGTATAATACGTGAAAGCTTCTGGGTATATCATGAGAACATCTTTTGTTGATCTCTGGCAAACATAGCACCACTTTAAACAATGTGTCATGTAGACAGTGTTTACCCCCCCGGGACACAGTGGCAGGAGAGGGTAAATTCATTAACTACAGCAACAACTGGTGTATAATTAAGTTGTGCAGTGTGGACGGAAAGCATCCCAACACCAGGAGCAGACCGCACAAAACAAATTACCATCATTCCCAAGGTCCGATACTTGATAAAAAGTTGCCCGTGTCCTAATAATATATCATTTGTCAATAGCAAAGGGAAAAGCCCCGGAAAAGTGTGTGTGAACTGGTGGACTGTAATCATGTTGTCTGTGTGCTTGTCAACTGGCATTTAGAAACCCCTGCCCCATGCTAAAATGCTGACCTTTACCACTTCCCCCAGGCCCTCGCCTGCAAGTTATTGGAGTCGTTTCTCAACTGTGAAGTCAAAGTCATGTTGTGCGCCCCGTGTCGTGACCTCCATTTACTTTGCAGAGAGGACTCACTTGGCTTCAGTGGTTAAGAGGTCCAATTAGAGAGAGCTGTTTGTGTTTCCCGTGTTGGATTTAAATTGATGTAGCCACAGAAACAGTGAGCGGACTCATCGCCAGAGCACCGTCACCCCAACTCCGCTACACCTATCCACCTTATGTTGACCAGTTAGTCAAAAGGGTTGAACACAATCTCTGATGTGACAGGAGGTGCTTTAGTTTGCTCTTTTTCCCCTCGCGACTGTGTCGCTCGATGAGGAGGAACTGTAATTCAAGCGGGAGTGACGGGTGAACGTGAGGGAGGGGGCATGACCCAATATAAATGATTCTTGTTCCCGCTATAGCCCCAGGATTCTACGTCAAGCTTAACTAATGTGCAATTAAGCCTGAGACTGGGAGAAAATCACCTTGTAGAAACATTTGTCAAGTGAACTGTTTTTCTGTTCTGGGTTGCTAATTAACAAGGGAATGGGGAGAAGGGTGTGTGCATGTGTGTGTGTGTGTGTGTGTTTACATATACATGAAGAAAATAAATATCTGCACTGTTAGGGGAGAGCATTACCAAACCCCCTTCATATGTCTCTATTAGACAGCACTGACATGTAGTCCCTATCATTAAGCAATAATAGTTTACTTTACAGCTCATGAACTGCAGTATCAACAAATTAAGCCCACTGATAGTGCTGGGTGCCAAGCGAAGCATTGTGGTGTGTGTGTGTGTGTGTGTGTGTGTGGGGGGGGGGGATGCACGGCTTTATTGTGTCTGTCACATTAAACGATATTGCAACCACACTCGGAGTGATGAAGACCACTTCTAAAGTCATTTAAAAGTCAGATCATCACTGTCTGTGAATTCCAATGATGTACAATAGAAAGAGAGAGCCGCGGGCTTGAGGAGAGGGTGAGGGAGGAAGAGGAGAGAGGAGAGAGTCGGGGCAGTGTGGGAGTCAGGAGTCAGGAAGAGGCCGCCCTCTCAGCGGACAGAAAGGTGATAGATAAAAATGATGAGGACAGAGCTGCTGCGAGGCTCGGGGGAGAAGAGAGCACATATAAGGCTGTACTTTGTGTGGGGCGCAGACTTTTTTGCAGGCTCTGACATACATACACACAAATATATGTGTGTGTGTTTATATATGGTGTTTGTTCCACAGGTGGATGAGACAGAGGCCATGGATTTGAAGGTGGAAGACTCCCAAGTGTGGGTTCCTGCTGAGGAGCCCATCGTTAACCCGGCCTTCCTCTTTGACTCCAAGATCTGGGAGATTTGCCAAGAGCTGCCCATCCATTGGATCCATCCTTCCCCTCTGAGCGGTGAGAGCAGGGGGCATCGCTGCCTCTAAATGCAAACTATTAACCGCTCTCGCCGGAGGGCATCCCCACAGGCCATGTGCCGGTCCAGAGGGAACGCATGTTTTCACAACCACATGCACATCCAGCCTGGGCTATACTTGCACATCCAGCCTGGGCTATACTTTCCACGGGGCGTGTTTGGAAAGTTGAGACATGGTGGTCAGTGGCGGTTGAAGCATTCAGGTGCTTTCTTAAGTATTACATTACATTACATGTCATTTAGCTGATGCTTTTATCCAAAGCGACTTACAATCCTGTTACATTCATACACTGTAGACGCAGCTACAGGGAGCAATTCAGGGTTAAGTGTCTTGCTCAAGGACACATCGACTAGGGTGGGGATCGAACCTCCAACCCCGTGACGGGCCTGCTACCCACTGACCCATAGTTGCCGCCAAATAACAGAGTGGGAAATACTTTGTTACTTGTGTAGGAACAGTGTGTAGCATTTAAGGATCTACTTTTGTTGCCGTAGAATGAGACCCAAAAGTAGAGAAAAGTGCATTTAGCTAATAACACAGAAGTATCGTAACTAAAACAATACGTTGTGCAGAACAACGGCTTGCAGGCTCTTTAATGTACACAATATCAACAAGTAAACAGACATGTTAACATTGTGGAGATGAAGCTGATTTTAACTAATGTCATAGTATAATCTGTTTTGCAAGTATACAGCATATATAAAACAAAATAATATAATTTAAAAATTGTCTTTAATTATAAATACATATAATAATACAAAGATATTTATCTTTATCTTCTCTTATACTTAAGTTTATGTAGATTGTTGTTTGTCATGTCTAATGTTGCACCTTCCGCCAAAAAAATCCTTGTTTGTGTAAACATTCCTGGCAATAAACGGTTTCTGATATATATATATATATATATATATATATATATATATATATATATATATATATATATGTATATACATATAGCAAAAAAATGTTTCTGATTCGGATTCTGATACATTTCCAAAAAGTATTTTTCTTCAAATAAGTCAAACCTTCCTGCGTAGCTGGATTATTTCCACCTGAGAAAAACAACTTTTTAGAAGTTTTTCGGAACGATAGACCCGCGCGCACAAAGAAGAGAAGGCATCAGAATGATTTCAATAATGCATTGTGAAAATGTATAACTGGTTGAGAGTACAAATACAAGCAGGTTACAGCAGTCAAGTATCGTAGCGGGCAAAGAACCAGAAACCTCCAAAGCCAGCACAAAGCACTCGAACGTCAAAAGCTGCAAAACTAAACATCTTGAAGGTGTGAAGAACAACGGCAAACCTTCAAGGGACAAAAGAAGTGGGCTGCTTCACGTAGCGACTGACTGAAGAGAGAACAGGTGAGCAGGAGGTGAGGGGAGTGCAGGACTACTGAGCGACAAGTGCAACTAATGAGGGAGAGAAAGACAGCACAACTGGCGGGGAAACCAACCAAAAAAACGGGTTAAAAAATGTATTTAAATAGAAGTATAAGAATAGAATAGAAATATACTTTATTAATCCCCAAGGGGAAATTTGTTGACATAGTAGCACCGATAAACTAAACACAATAAAATATAGATATAAGAAAGAAAGTGACTGTGCATAAAGTATAGTATGCAAAGTGAATATAAAATATAAAATAAAATAATATATATATGTATATATACAACATATATGTAAATACAGCAATGTAAAATTAAATAAAATATATAACAAATATATAAAGTAGCAACAAGTTAATTTAACATAAGTAAACGTACTTAGTCACATTCAATCATCGATGTTCATCTGCACAGTTTCCTGTGTGCGAGTATGAATTGCTGTATTTACATATATGTTTTATTTTATTTTATTTTGTATTTTATATTTCACTTTGCATACTATACTTAATGCACAGTCACTTTCTTTCTTTCTTATATTTATATTTTATTGTGTTTAGTTTATTGGTGCTACTGTGTCAACAAATCTCCCCTTGGGGATTAATAAAGTATATTTCTATTTCTTTCTATTCTATCACAAAAGCAACATCAGCATTGTTTGACAAAAGCGTGGAAAAGCTTGGAATGAATTCCAGCTGATTCTTTCCCTGAATGTCAAGCTATACGGGGGGAAATACAGCGTGTGAGCACAAAAACATCTCCTCTCTTTGCCGCTCTCTCAGATGCCGAACTGGGAAATGTGGACGCGCCCGACGCCGAGGTCACAGGTCAGCGTTTCGCCCGCGACATCCTGGACCACCCTCCCGTGAACGACTACGTAAGTGGCTGCACCGCGCCGACCGGGGGACCGCGCCGCGAGACGAGGCGGTCGCTTCAATCGTCTCCGGCTCTGCCTCGACTCTTTCTGCATATAAATCGCTCACTAATTGATGTTAAAGCTGACTTTGAGCACCAGAGGGCAGAGCAATTGCTCTATATATCTGTTTAAGTAAGGCCAGTTCATTGAAGACTCCCTTAATGTCTCTCCATTAATTGAGAGGAATATCCAGCCTTTCAAAGGGAGAAACTTTTGCCTCACAGCGCCCGCCGCTTCCTCCTCTCACTTCCTCTTTTCCAAGGCACTACAAAGCAGCACTCTCAAGGTCACTCATAGCTTCACAGATAAGTTACATTTATTAATAATACTTTAATCATCAAAGTGTATCAATTGACTGGAATGGCCACATTGCATATGTTTATGTGTTGCATGTAAACTGCTCCATACCACTGCAAAAATTCAGCCTAAAAAAACAAGGAAAAAAAGTAATAAAATAAGGGAATATTACTTGAAATAAGCCAAATTATCTGCCAACAGAACAGGAAAATTTGACTTGCCAAGATTTCTTAAAACAAGTGAAATGCTCCAACATTAAAACTGCCTTGTAAGAAGAAATATCAGTCAAAAAACAAGCATAGATTGCCTTAATTTGAGATATTTCATTTTACTTCGATTTTAATTTCTGCAGTGTGTACAGTTCATCGTGCCTGGCTCTGAGGGCAAATCAAATAAAGCAGTATATTACAAAGACGTTATGCACTCTGACTGTCCCCCCAGAAAATAGCAGTTGCACAGTAAAGATAACAGATGCACGTATATCCGGCTCACACATTCGGCACTTAATGGTGAATAGCCACTGACGATAAATTCGAGGATAATGAGTCGGATTCTGTCTCCTGCTCGGAGCTGCGAGAGACGGTGAGAGACAGGCAGAGGAATGAGACATCCTATAATGTTGACATTTATCAGGAACGTCGCCCAGAAACACTCAACTCCTCAACACCCCCCCACACACCCCTCACCCACACACACACACCCAGCCTCCTGTATCTTCTCCCTCGTCGTCTGCGGCAGGAGAAGCAGTGCTATGCAATTAAAACATACCAGGAGATGAAAAACTTCACTCTCCTTTTGAAACAGTCTGGCACTATCGGCGGAGTAACGTACACCACTGCAGGCTCCATTCCAGCAGCACATGCAGGCTCTGTTTGTGGGTCTGCTGATAACAAAGGTCTTTGTGGACAAGCAAAGGGCAGCAGCAGCAGCAGCCTGTAATTGGGAGACTGAACTCTCGCTCATTCCAGTGGGATCCGATGTGTCGGACAAACGTTTTTATTTTTCTCCGTCCAGAACGCATGTAAATGTGCACGCAGTCAGAAAACAACCAAGCACACACCCCCACATGGGCTGCTCAGGGTTCGTACAGTCATGGAAAACCTGGAAAAGTCATGGAATTTCAAAATGGTCATTTCCAGGCCTGGAAAAGTCATGGAAAAAACTTAAATCATAAAAGTTTTGGAAAAGTCATGGACATTTGTTAAAATCACATGTTCATTTACGCCGAGTTTGAAATAATTGACATGTTTTTTAAAGAAAGACGCTTGAAATATAAGCCGGAACACGCTCTCAATACGCAACATTTTCTAGAATGTTCATGTTTATACCGAGATTTTCAGTTTGGTCATGGAAATTTTGCGAAAAGTCATGGAAAAGTCATGGAAATCCATTGGTCAACATGTGTAAGAACCCTATCTGCTTCTCGCACACGTCCTTTCATACTCACACATGCAGACACATACTAACATGCATTTACTTCATCTGCATTTCGTAAGTCTGCATTTCGTAAGTCTGCATTTCGTAAGTCTGCATTTCAGGCAGAGCGTCTCGCCACAGTTCACCTTTGTGTAGCGGAAGAATCGTTTGAGTCCTTATGACCGACGTTGGTAGATGTATGAAGCTGCCGCCATGTCAGTGTGTGTGTGTGTGTGTATCAGAGGTCATCGAGGTCTGGGTCGTGAATTCCTGCCACCGGCTGCGCCGCTGCCCTGTGGGGACTCCGCCCACTGTTGAGACTCCGCCCACTCCTCCTGAATATGCCTACTATGGACTGTTCATAAACTCTGTCGAATTCATTGAATGTATTTGAACTGTAAATCTGTCCTTCTGGTCACATGACATCTATTGTTCTGTCCATCCTGGAGAGGGATCCTCCTCTTTTCTCTCCTGAAGGTTTCTTCACTATTCTCCCCCTGAAGGGTTATTTGGGAGTTTTTCCTGAGCCGATGTGAGGTCAAAGGTCAGGGATGTCTATGTGTACAGATTGTAAAGCACTCCGAGACAAATTTGAAATTTGTGAAATTGGGCTACACAAATAAACTGAATTGAATTGAATAGAATTCAATAGAATAGAGGGGGCTTGCACATTTCAAACTGAATAACTACTATCTGACAAGGCTGACTGGACACGACCACTGCCCTTCACCCCTAAAGGAGCTTCCATTATGAATTGACCTCAAACACATACACATGTAAACATGCGTGGTGTGTGTGTGTGTGTGTGCGAGGCTACATGGCTGAAGTTAAATCCGCGAATGCAGGACCTGTTTGTGCCTCTGGAGAAATCCTTACACTGAAGCTAAAGCCCATTATCAGTCTGGGTCAGTGTTTATTCCAGTGTACTATCTCTGAATTCAATTACATCCAATTTGATTGTCATTCCACCTCACAGTGGAGCTCACTGAGATGAGAATCGGAGATCAGGGACGAGCGCCGAGGCGTTTTTATATGTTGTGACCGTCCTGTGCCTCGACATTAAAACCCCTTTTGGAATACAAAGCAGGGTGTGAAACAGAAATGTTATCTCTGCTGTTTTGATCCCACAATGAACGAGAGGAGCTCTGCTATGAGATTTAATACCGCACGTGCTTCAAGCTCATGAAGAGCGCTGAAATAGCACCAACAAGTGTGGAGATTAGGGGAGCCGTGCTTTGATTCATTACATCTTATTGAATGACTGACGCAGGTTTCTACCCTGCAGACTCATTCATATCCAGTGTCTGTCTGTGTGTGTGTGTGTGTGTGTGTGTGTGTGTGTGTACACCAGAGTGTGTGATGAAATCAGATGCAGCGAGGGGGTAATGGCTTTTACTCTTCATTAATGCTGCTTGTTTTTGAGTGACTGCCTCAGATTTCCCAAGGTGAACCATTCTTATCACCGCAGCATCCCGCTGGAGACAGCAACTCAAAGCCAGCGTGATTAATATGTACCCTCCGTTTTAAAAGGATAGCTCTGATTAATTGTCTTTAAGGTACAATGCTGCCTATTGGTTGTTTGTTTTGATAATTGCCGCATCATTTGAATAATATATTTTCCTCATCTTCTTCGTGGAGCTCCAGTTTTTTCACAAAATCCCAGTTCGGGCTGCGCAGAGCAGACACGATTATCATTGGTCCATTGACAGCTTTCGTGTTGTTTCCATAACAGATTGTTGCCTGGAAGCCGATGACCCGAAAGTTGAGTGAAACAATAAATCATTAAAAAGCTTTTGTCATCGTAATAAATCAAACCCGGCTATCCTAGACGTCATCTGAAGCACCCTTCTATGCAATTTAAGTATCTCTCAGAGGGGAGCAGGCTGTACTTTTTTGTGAATCATGCTTATGGGGAATTTCTATCCTTAAAGAGTATAGACGTAAGAAAACACAGAATTCCCAGACTTAATGTCGCAGGGGACTGAATAGAATAGAAATATACTTTATTAATCCCCAAGGGAAATGTTTTGTTGACACAGTAGCACCAATAAACTAAAGACAATAAAATATAAATATAAGAAAGATAGAAAGTGACTGTGCATAAAGTATACAAAGTGAAATATAAAATACTAAATAAAATAAAATAATATATATGTGTATATATATATATATATATATATATATATATATATATATACAACATATATGTAAATACAGCAATGTAAAATTAAATAATATATATACAACATATATGTAAATACAGCAATGTAAAATTATATATATATATATATACAACATATATGTAAATACAGCAATGTAAAATTAAATTATATATATATATATACAAAATATATGTAAATACAGCAATGTAAAATTAAATTATATATATATATATATATATATATATATATATATATATATATATATATATATATATATATATATATATATATATAGACAGTGTGCAAAATGCAAAGTGTGTGTAGTGTACATGGGAAATGTGCTCCTGCGGGTCCCGTCCTCTTAAACCAATTCCCAAATTCCCACGCATGTTCTGTTCCCAACAGTGGAAGTGTTTTGTTCCGCCCCGCCGCATCGAGCTGAGTCACTGTAAACGCTCGCGATGGAATTATGCCCGTTTGTCCCGAATGTGAAGTCATCGTCTCCTGGATCGGAGCCGTTTAACGAGACAGCGCCGGATTGTCTCCTAGGATTCATTTACTAAAAGAGATTGAAATGTGGTCAAATGCGTACTGAGGGCAGTCGCTGCCTCCACTTGCACGGTGAGTTAAGTGGCACTTCTACGAACCCCATTTGGAGTTGCTCTTGATCAAAGGCATGGCACTCAGCCCCCCCCCGCGAGTCTACGGGGGCATGAACCAAACGGCACAATGAAAAAGTCCAAGGGCCATTAATTCTACCCAATTTACCTTTCGTTTGGGTTTCATTTGGCCCCTCTATAAATTCAGAGGCAGCCAGCGAGAGCAAATGAAAGAATCCTTGTTAGGCGATCATTACTCTGCTAATTGCTTTAGGAATGTGCCATGCACTTAAAGTCAAGGTCAGTGGGAGGGCGCCAAGACGTGGGGAGCTGTAATTTGAATGCTCTATTGGAGGAGGGGCCGCCATTTCGGTGCAGAGAGTGTGGGCTCCGGTCGAGGGAGTTAAGAGTTCAGAGATGAAAGAAATAGTGTAATTATGCTGGTAACTACAGACGTTAGAGTCCCTCTGATTGAAGGTGGCGTCGGTAGAGAGGCCGTCAACGCCGGATCCAGAGACGGGGCGTTGGGAAGCCGCGCTGCCTGGCGGGATAATGGAAAGGTCAAGGGTGTGATATCGTGTTTTATGCTCCTGCAGCTTAATCAAGCTGCTCCCTCTTCCTGTCGTGATCTCTGTGTCAGCGACATCAAAGGCACAACTTTGGATTTGTACCGACATCAATTCTGATCTGTTCACCGTTGTTTGGTTTTCACACATTCCACTGACCTACAGGGAAAGATAGCTCATCAATCTGTTTTCTTCTTCGTTGGTGGGATTCACGGCAGCCAGTATCCGTTATGTGCCACGTCTGCTGCTGCTTCTTCTTCTTCTTCTTCTTCTTCTTCTTCTTCTTCTTCTTCTCCTCCTCCTCCTCCTCCTCCTCCTCCTCCTCCTCCTTCTTCTACTTCTTCTTCATCATCATCATCTTCTTCTTCCTCCTCCTCCTCTTCATCTTCTTCTTCTTCTTCTCCTCCTCCTCTTCTTCCTCTTCTTATTCTTCCTCCTCCTCCTCCTTCTTCCTCATCCTCCTCCTCCTCTTCTTCCTCTTCTTCTTCTTCTCCTCCTCCCCCTCCTCCTTCATCTTCTTCTTCTTCTCCTCCTCCTCCTGCTCCTCCTCCTTCTCCTCCTCCCCCTCCTCCTTCATCTTCTTCTTCTTCTCCTCCTCCTCCTGCTCCTCCTTCTCCTCCTCCTCCTTCTTCTTCGTCCTCCTCCTCTTCCTGCTTAACCCCAGGAGGACCACCGTGTGTCTTGCGTGTGATTGTGACCCTAACCCTCTGCTGTGTTCTCTGCAGAGGGAGGTCGGGATCGAGCTGGCCAACCGTCTGGACGACAACGGCTACTGCTGCCAGCACTGTCGCCGTGGTTACCGCTTCTGTCGCCGCTACCACGAGCCCCTGGGAGGCTTCAACCCGTGGCCGTACTACTACCAAGGAGGCCGGGTCATATGTCAGATCGTCATGCCGTGCAACTGGTGGATCGCCCGCATGATGGGGAGGATCTGAGGGGGGCGCGGCGGTCTGCGTCCGTATGGGATTTAAACTGTTCATGACGTTATAGGAGCGAATTCTGCTTTTATATCCCAGACCACTTAAGAGACCAAAGCAGTCCATTGCACACAATTATTATCCAATCTGTATGTTGGCCCACTTAGTATTAATCTGTTGAAGCGTTCTTAAAAAGCATTGCTTGTTTACTGCTCAAACATACAATTAGAACATGATTCATAGTCAGACTAAGACAAATTGAGGGAAACAAACAAACCTAAAGTAGATATAACAGAACTAGAGGACGCTTTAGATAGGAATTCTTTAATCTTTTTTTTAAGATCATGTTAAACTAAGGAGGTACAGTATAATTGAAGAAGCACAAACGTCAGCTGTCATTTGTGATGTTGTTCCTGTTGTCTCATGCTCCATTGTTTTCCATCGTGTTGCAATCCACAAAATGCTTTAAATAGTGCTTCTGTTCAAACAGTTTCTTCTTTGCTGAGGCGATTTTAATCTGCAGCACCACATCTCAATCTGTCGAGCTGAAATAAATCTCATCTGCGAGTAACAAGCGAGATATGCATTTGCTATTGATGTTCTGTCATCAGAATAACAAGGTGCATAAATGCCCAAGAGTATTCAAGCACAGTGAGCTGTTCAAAAGTTGAACGGAGACGGAGAATGGAGCACTCATGTTGTCATAGTTTGCTTTGAAGCCTGCTGTAGGTTTCAGTCTCTCGACTTCTTTTCCAATTAAAATTTAAATGTATGAAAAATCGGAGTTTTCCTATTTGTTGAAACAATGTGAAATATGACAATGCTGAAGAAATGTGTTTTTCAATCTGACTCGTGCGATGCATATAACAGGCAGACCTTCTCTCTTCTCCATTTGTCCCATCGCTCATTACCAAAATGATTTACTGTCAGAAATACTAGCCGTGCATGCTTTTATTGTTTGTGTATCTGATGCATAATAATGCATTGTTATATATAAAAAACACCTAGTCTGCTAAGTAAAGCTGGATGTTGACTCAGCTTGGCTCAATGTGATAATAATGTCAGTGATATCAATAATATTTGGCAGCAAAATGGATTTTGTAAAAAAAAAGGGGGCGAAACATATTACTGTATGTAAATGTTTCATGGATATGCTCATGAATGGAGTTCAGACTGAAACCGTATTGTTATTTTTAAATCAATAATGTCAATAGCCTAAAGCAACGTGTCAAGTTAAAATGTGTAGTATGAGTTAACAAATGTAATAATTGCAAACATACTTCAAATAAACTGACAAGTGTACAGCAGCGGCCCTCGAGGCATTTATGAAAAGTTCATAAAATCAGTGTTTGTATTATTCATTTCGTACTAAGTCCCCGTTATCACAACAAATAGTCGAACGCTACAGCGTGCTCGTTGCTGCTGCTGCTGCTGTTGGAGAGCTTCTTGCTTTCACAATATTGGGAAAGAGTGTAAAGTGTTATTTTTTGTAAGATGCTGTTAGTTGTCTATCTGCCGAGGTCTCTGAGGACTTTGAGGACTCTTTTGTGAAGTCATGAGAGTAAATTGCCATGGAAGCCCTGAGAGTCGATCTGGAAAAGGACGGCTCCCCCTGACTGGAGAGGATGATACAGATATTAAAGCTCCTCGTGCCTGATGGGACAAAAGTCCAATATTAACCATGAAAGTCAAACGTCTCACAATTAAAAAATCACGGATGAGGCTCAGAGAAGACACTGAATGGGGGCGACACTGCAATGTGAGTAAAAAAGTAGATCCCGGTCCAGTTGCATGCTAAAACGTGGATCCACGTCTTGGTATGCGATACACGAATCCCGAGAGGTCATTGAAAGCATCTTGAGGAAACCAGTTGATATGTTATATACAGCAACACATCTACAGCTTTTGAAGCTGTTTGCATTCAGCGTTCATGATTTCCTTTTCAAATAAAATTTAAATAATGTGAGTACATTTAATGGGTTTAGTTAAAGAGATATTTTCTATTGCTTTTTGCAGCTTGAAAGAGGATGTTTTTCCCCTGAAAATGCAAACACTTCAACTACTCCAAATCAAATGATCTTTTATCATGAGCATAGGGATTTTTAGTAACCTTACATCGATCTCAATGATCGCTAATTTTCATTCCTATACTGTTTTTGATGCAGCTCAGAACTGTCTACGTTGGGGAAAATCTGTGCGTCTATGACAGTAAACACCGTGCCAGGAGACCAGAATGAAAGACTATATCATTTAAAAAGAAGCCATGCACAAATGTTCTCATTCATTTTATACACTGTCGAGGAATACCCCCCTCCAGCACTTGTTTATCACCGTTTTGATGGGGAGAGGAAACAAGATTGACTACTCTGCAGGAAGAACAGAGATACCAGGTTGGCCCAGTTCAAAGGATTTTTTTCCTAACTGGCCTGAGGATTGGCCGCTATCATGAAGTGAATTCATTCCTTTTGTTACTTATCAAAAATGCAGTGAAACTTCACTCATAGCTGCTTATTTTCATTTCAAAAATAATCTCTCGTTCATTTAGATCAATGAGTTGCTATTCCGGGGCGGATGAGAGTGAAAACCAATGTATGAGGAGTGTCTGTATTTAGATTAGTAACCTGAAGGAATAGCTCCCTCCATCCAGACTGAGGCGCAGGCTTGGCTGAGGACACGTGTATGACCAGTGCCCTCTTGTGGAGAGAGACGTGTACTGAAGCTAAATCAAACCAGCCGCCGGTTTACTGCTTTACATTTTAAAACCATGCTCCACCTGCTGTCCTTAAATACATGTACTCTTCTCTTACAAGGTGAAGTGGTGTATTTAAATCTAACATTGGCTGCAAATTACCAGGCTGCATTAAACGTCTTTCAGTACTTCGAAAAGCGCTATAAAAATGTAATGCATTAATATTAGAAGTATTAGTATTATATGACTGCAATGGCCGTCAGACTGCAGCCATCATCTCATTTTCTCTGTAATGCTGCAGTCAGTCTGGTGACCTGATGGTTAAATAAGTTCTCCCTGTACTGTTGCTGCTCCAGGCTGGAGGCACAATAATGTCAGCCGTCATCCTTCAACTGCTCCCACTGTGAGAGGCAGCATGGCACAGCAGTAAACACTCGCGGTGTGTCAGTGGCTGCAGGCGACACAGAAATAGTCCTCCCTCTCTCCCAGGGCTGTCGGCTCTCGCTCCGTCTTCAGGGCCTCTGACATACTAACCAAAAAGGTATGGCACAGACGCAACGGCTGCATTCATTCAATATTTCAGTAATCCATAACCACCCCCGCTTACCATGTGGCAGCCGATCGATGTACCGCCTGTTTAGATGTAATGGAGGGTTATCGGTTGCTTTCATCAGACTCATTTCTAACTGCAAACTACATCCCCACCTGTGTACGGCTCAGGAAGATGTTTGTTGGAGAGAAGAAGGTTTTAGTGGAGGCTGAGGCTGAACTTCTGGCTGTGAGTGGGAATGTGTACGTGTGTCTTTGTTAACCCTATGGCAAGATTGGATTGTGTGGTACACAGCTGCACGTGGGTGTGGAGCTAGGCACAGTAGGCAAGCCCTGCTGCCAAACAGCTTCCTCAACACCGCCACCCACCCTCTCCTCCCCGACCCTGAACACACACACACACACATTCAATCCAAGCCAACGTACTCACCACACACACACACACACACACACACACACGCACACGGCACATCAACATAACACATGCTCTAACCGAATCAATCAATCCAAGTCAGTGTAACCCCTCCACTCGCCAGCCACACACACACACACACACACACTCTCTCCACTCTACAAGCTGTGGTGACAGACTCGGCTGTCTTCAGCTCTAGGCATGTCAAATGCTAATGTATTCATCCACCCACAGCAACTGGAGAGGCAGTGCTCTTAAGTACAGTCCAATCAGTCTCTGGCCTGCTAATGGCTCCAATCCAGTTCCTCACTGTAGCTTTTTATTTCTCTTCAGATGCCGTGTGGCTGAATGTCCCTCGAGGCTGCAGCGGCCCAACAATGCCATGTTGAAGCAGAAATGCTTTATTTCTATGATCTTGACAATAACCAATAATTGGCTTAGTAACTAAACCCCCTTGCAAGTTATTTGTTTCCACGTTAATTTCTAAAAAATGTAACTACTCATGTGACATTTTATCTGGACCTCGCGTGATCTTTGCCTCTGACAAAAAAATTAAAATAAAGACGATATTCAGTGATGAAGATTTTAATTAGTACATTGACTTTTTCTTAAAAATCTACTCTATATTCAGCACAACTGAGGCAACTGACAACCCCAAGACAATATAAGCAACAAAACATAAGCAGTGGACATACCTCAACATCTCAAAGACAACAGTGCTTTTTGGAAAAGGCAGGGCAAGATACGGAAATATATACACAACGGAAAGAAAAAATACGCAGCAAATCCCCATTCAAAAGACAGATTTCTATGCAAATGTAACCCAGTGTAATTATTGATTGTCAAGAATTTGCATGTACTTAAACAATAAGTATACATTCAGAGTGTCTCTGCAGACCCAGAGCCCTTTGGCTGATGTGGGGTTGTAAAGCAGCGTTTAACTCCTGTCCTGAGGTGCCAGTGCGGATGGAGGTCAGCATGTCTAAATGTCCTCGCTCTGCAGCTGCAGTCCGGGCGGAAAACACAACCAATTTAGCTGCGATACCACTCAGGATCAATATGGCTTCATCCCTGGCAGGACCAGGGGGCCATTCGGATGGCTGGCCTGAGAGGTCCTTTACAAAGTGGGACAGCAAATAAAGAAAGGGCCCAGACTGGATTGACCCGAGAGCAGGAGGAAAAGAAGAAGTGGAGAGGAGAGGAGAATAAAGCAGAGGAGCTTTTAAACAGAACGGGTATGTCTCTGTACCAAAAAAACAATGACGTCAAAGACATACTGATTGATGCTTTATGCAGTACACAGAACATAACCTTTACGAATGCGTCGCCCCTACTGCTCAACTGTTGACAAAGGTAAAGAGGTATGTCTGCTGAAAAGAAAGAACCAAAGCACATTCAGTACAAGTTTAAATCAGACACGCAACAGAGGAGACCTACAATAAGAGAATATAACAGGGGAATAATGATGCTGCACTGAGCACTCGAGTCCAAAACTCAAGAAAAATACCAAAGCTGATTATATGGAAAGCTATACAAATAAAAAAATGTGTCTTAAAAAAATACCAAATAAGCTTCCTGGTATTAACGTTCATATTCTTTGTATTTTCCCTCATGTTTACACATGTAAATAGACAAATGTGCCTTTTTTATACAGAATTTAGAAATTCACAAAATAAATAAATTCACTATGGCCTTAAAATTGAATCTCAATTGTATATTATATGTATGTATATATATATTTATATATATAGATCCATATATATTCCATTTTATATAAACAGGATATAAATCTTGGAGCCCCTGAAGTTGAGGCTGATAAAATCAGTTTAATCCTGTATATTTATTCTCTCCTTTTGTGCCACACTATGTTCACGTGCCTCCGGTCTGCAGCTCTGTACAAACAGTTGTGATGTCGGACTGTCCTTGGCGGACAGAAAAAATGCCCATTTCCATAGTAGCCCAGTGTTTTAAGGCCAGAAGTAATAGAGGCTGAATGCATACCGTTTTTTGTTTATATGAAAATAAATGAGTAATGTTCTTTAAAGTCTGGAAAATCCGTTTAGTCCGTGTTTCATGTTTCCCCCAGATGTTTCCAGAGAGTCTTGAGCTGTTGGAACTTCCTCTAAGGCACTCTTCAATTAAACTCTGAGATGCGTTTTTCTTTTCCTCCAACAGATTGGACACCATGACCCTGTATCCAAACTTGTACACGGTAAATTATTTTGTCCTTTGCACGTTCTCAGAAGTCTGATTTCATTGCACCATTTGGCATTCAGTCCCCAGTTTTGGTTTGTTGCGTTCTCCTCGTTAAACATAAAAGTGTGATTAGATGTAAAGTAAGAACATGATTAACTGGCACATTTGGTGGACAGAGATCCCTGGTCTATCCAATGGCTGTTCTCCTAGAGGGGTGTGTGTGTGTGTGTGTGTGTGTGTGTGTGTGTGTGTGTGTGTGTGTGTGTGTGTGTGTGTGTGTGTGTGTGTGTGTGTGTGTGTGTGTGTGTGTGTGTGTGTGTGTGTTTGTGTGTGTGTGTGTGTGTGCGTGCGTGTGTAATTCTGTGTAAATGTATGAGTGTTGGGGTTAATGTCTACGGAAAAGAATCCTAGATCTGAAAACTGACTTCTTCGAAAAACTAGACACTACTCCCTTGATTTAAAAAAATAGGCACATGGTCACACAATATGTGAGTAAACAATAAATCCTGAGGCTGAGCAGAGCAACCTTTGAGAGCAACATTCTGTGAGATCCCTCGCTCTGATCTTTGATCAGATCACTGCGGTACGAAAAGAAAACATTAAGTCTGTGGTCAAAATGGATTAAATTGTTGTTTTTTGTTCGGCTTGTGTCCTTCAGCCTTAGGCCTCTGCTGGTTCTGTCTTTATCTGGATAAAGTTTGCCGGCAATTGAACAGACAGTGGCAGCTCCTGCATACATTTCATTCCCTGCTCAGGCTGCAGAGACATCTCCCCACGCACTTCCAGCTCCTCGACAGGGGTCAGACCCTCGCTGGGGCTGCTGCCCTGGGAGAAATGTCCATTAATTAGAGTTTCACTCATTGCCTCATAGCTCTGACTTTGACTGGTATCAATGATCACAGTCCTGTACTGCAGCTCTGCTTCCCCGATCTCAATCTCTTCCTTCTCAAACGTGTTTGCGGCCAGTGACGGGTCACCGTTCACCATCGACTGGAAATAGCTGGGGTCCAGCATCTCCTCTTTGACCTGCAGACAAAAGTCGTTGGACTTGAGCACCGTGGCGATCACGGTGCCGGGCTGCTGCGCCACCATGGTCTGCCCGCTGGTCGTGTTGATCGTGACCAGGCGAGGGAAACTGCTGAAGTTGGAAGTGGTGGAACTGAGGACTCCTGCAGGGGAGGTGCAGCAGGAAGTGGTGAGCAGGAGGTGCTGAGGGAGGCCATCCTGCAGGTTGTTGGCTCCACCCGCTAGCGGGGCCATCTGGATGGTGAGGACATCTTTACCGCCTGCAGTGGTGCACGAGGGCATGGTGTGGAGGATAACCCGAGGGGGGGAGGAGTGGCAGGAGTCCCCGTTGGCCAACATAGTGGTGAGAGGAAGAGACTGGAGGGAGCTGGGAGAAGTTAGGACCATGGGAACTGATGAAGGAGCAGTCATGGCCCTGAAAAGACAAAACGATCTCAATGAACACTCCTGTTTCTACATCTTCTCTGACAGAGATGCTGTAATTGAATATTCAGGTTATATCTTTGCAAATATAGACAGGGATTATTTTTTTAATGGAACGTTATCCAGTGCACGGCTCTGATGCTGAACAGCAGAACTAATGCCTTGTGAATATATAACAAACAGCGTTGTCAGCTGTACGGCAGAAGTGACTATCCTCCCTGATTCCTAACTTCAGAAAATGTTTAACAGCTTCAAAAGCGAGATGACTCATACAACATTGTGTATACAGGCAGGATACTAGAAAAACACATACACATCAACACCTCTCTGATATCAACGACAGATCACCTGCAGGGCTTCAGGTTTACATATACACACACACACACACACACACACACTCATCAAATATGTAAGCAAATACTGTATCTACATTTCTGAAAAGCTGAAGGTTTCAAACTGAAATTGAATTCCTTTTTAAGTTGCCACAAATAAAGGGCCGGCATTGGGTCAGTCACAGGATGTGACTTTCATGGACAAGTAGCTGTGTGTATGAAAACTGTATTCAATTAATTGTGTGTGTGCCAGGACTTCTTAAATATCTGAATTTCCAAATTTCAGTGTTAGTTACACCTCACACTGAAAATACTTTTTGCCATCAAAGCACGTTGTTGGGTTTGGAATATCTCCCGTCTCAAAACACTGATTGTGATGTTTGACGGATGCAAAAGTCTCATAACGATATATCAACATGTGTCTATCCATAAATACATTCATGGATCATCCCGTACAGAAATAGTTTGATGGTTTGGGAGCAAATTTAATAAAAAGCTTATTTGTCGAAAGTTAGAGCAGAAGTTTGTTCCCACTCTCATCGTGTCTGCTTGTTTAGTGCCGGGTAGCTTATCTTAGCATAAAGACGAGAAACAGGAACAACTAGGTTAACTGAAATCTGCCGAGGAACACCTCCAAAGCTCACTAATCAACATGTTACATAGTGAGTGTTTAACATGTATCAGGTTACAGATACAAGTTACACTAAGGTACGTAACGGTTAATGGGGACAAGTTTTTTGTTGTTTTGATTATTGTTTTATGTAAATATGTATGTGTGTATATATGTGTATGTGTATATATGTTTGTGTGTGTATATATATATATATATATATGTGTACAGTATATGATTCTCTGAATTAAGTTTTCTCGTGAAATCATAGGTTAGGGCTCTTATAAGCTTGATAGCTTCAGCCTCGACCCTTTCTGTTAGCCGCTTTCTTCTTTTGTTGTAAAAAAAAAAATCTTGCTTTTTGCATATAACCGAAATAAAATAAACTAAACTAAAAACTAAATGAGTTGGAACTATTCTGTCAGTGGGAACAGCGACTTCCTGGAGGTCGGCGGTCTCCTACCTCATCGCCTGGTCGTGGACCGTCGACCCGTGGTTGGCCTGCAGCATGTGGACGGAGTGCAGGAGCTGCTCCGTCTGTTCGCTGGCTTCCTGGTACAGATACTCATCGCTCGGCTCCTTCTTCATGGCCTTCACTGAGACCTGAGCCCTGCCGTGCCCCTTGGACCCTCCGCGGGCCGCGGGCCGCCCGTTGCCCGGTCGGTGGTTCCCGTAGCCGACGTTGGCGTCGGGACCGCCGTCTTCGTCCTCGATGACCACCAGATCCGTCGGCATCTCCTTAAACTGATAGACCAGCCTCTGCCCTTCCACTTTGGCCAGGATGCCTCTCTGATAGTAGTACCTGGAAGATAAAGTAGATAAGGAGCATGCTAGTGAGCAGTGGCGGTTTTTCCTACAGGCGGACTAGGCGGCCGCCTCACGGGGGCGCCAAAAAATGCGCCCATCAAAAAAAATATATATTTGATCTAGTTTTTTTTTTGTCACTGCCAGGTCTTTAACCCAGTACCTCTTGTTCAACACACAGGTGCCTCTACCCACTAAGCCATAGCACCTACATGACATTTCTTTTTCACATTGAATCAATTTCTCTTCTCTACCAAAAGTACGAAACCATAAGATCGTTTAAAAAAAAACATTTATGGGGGTGGGGGGGCACGAGTGAAGCTTGCCTAGAGCGCCAAATGTGCAAGGGCCGCCCCTGCTAGTGAGCCATCGTGAACATATCTGTGTCAGAGCTTCGGGTTTAGCTCGGTGCCCATCTGTAAGTTGCCCTTACCTGAGAGCTCTCCCCATGGTCTCGTAGTTCATGTCAGGCTTGTTCTTGTGTTTGCCCCACAGCTTTGAAACCGCCTTCGAGTCCACCAGCTTAAAGATGCCTTTCTCTCGCTGGGTCCACTTGATGTATTTGGGACACGTGTTCTTATCTTGCAGGAGAGCCAGAAGGAATTCCCACAGGTAGATTGTGTTGCCTGCAAATTGGAGGGAGGGAGAGGGGGCTAAAATTATTATTATGTTCAACCTTTTAAGCACATCAGACATTCATGGTGGGGTCTCGACGCTGTGCTACAGGCATCCATAATGCATTTAGTCATTTAGAGTCATGCATAAAATTGTTAGATGGCAGCAAAAAGGTTGCAGGAGAAACTACTCTTTGGTAATAACCAGCGTTGTGTAGGTTGTATGTGTCAAGAAGGCATATTCTTTACCTTGAGTTAATTTATTGTCAGCCATTACATTCTTCTATTTTTTTGTTTTGTTTTTTAATTTAGTTTTTTTGTTTTATGGGTTGCTTTTAACTATGTTTTAATCGGTTTTATTTGTTTTTACTATCTGTGTGGCACTCTGAGATTCTTGAAGGAAGAGTGCGATAAAAAAATATATATATATACAATAAAAAATATATATAATGTGTGCACGTGTGCTTTGGAAGTGAATTAATTAGACCGAGTCTGGGAGTAGATTACTCTAATTTGTGAGATGCTTTGGCCAGAAGTGGTTAAAAACAGAAACGCTCCCAGTAGCCACTTGAATCCCAGACACCGTGACAGGGTGATGTATATGTGTGCAGCTGAACCCCCCCCCCCCTCTTGGTGTCACACTGTATGCTGCAATTAGGGTTCCCATCGAGCAGCACCAGTCTGCTACCATCGGGCGAGCACCGATGTGCCCCCCAGCCTGCAATCACTTCTGTTTCCCTGCGAAAACACAGCCCTCATCCATTAACTCGCCCCGATTCAACCTATCTGGACCGCAGGGGTTGAGGACTGCTGTTTGCACGCTCCACGGGAGGAAACAGAGCGCACAGCGGAGGAGGGGACACCTTGATTTTTATTGGCTCATTACAGAGGAGCGGACAGGTTCGCGGGGCTTACCTTTGCCCTCCTTGCTCTTCTTCCTGAGCGGCAGGTTGGGGGTGGTGATCGGAGAGCAGGGACGCACCGCCCGCGGCTTCCGCACTGTGATTCAAATTGAGGGGTTGTGTGTTACGAGGTGAGAGGTCGCAGGGAAATCATCCAATTACCGACAACACTGAGTTTTTAGCTCACGAGATAATTTGCTGGTGTAGAATAGAGAACTACAGTGTTACCTTTGGTTTTTTTCTGAGGTTTTAAGGGAAACTTTTGGGGTATCTCATCCATTGATGAAGTGTCCTCGTCTTGGGACATGTCAAGGCCGCCGTTATCCATCTGGTCAGGCCTCAGGGGGGCGTAAGTCAGGTCTGACTCCAGCAAAGTGCCGTAGGTGTGAACTATACATCAACAAGAGATACAAAAACAAAGAGACAAATCATAAGTAGAACCTTTAGGACGTATCTCATGTTCAAAATATGATCAATGTTCGATAAAAGTTGAAACGTAGTACATGAAATACAACTTACTCATACGCTTCTCGTCCAAAATGTTGTTTGGAGACTCCATGTTGAGAAGAGCAGCCGCAGCTTCGTTCGTCTCCATGCTGTCGTCTTGGTCGGAGACTGTTGTTTCTGTCCAGCAGACGACAACAAACTCATCATTATGAAATCCATGTGGGTCACTGCGGTGTATGTTGTGTGTCTGAGTCTCAGTCGGATACAGCTGAATGGCTCATTTGACTACCAGGCTCCTTTTGTATGTGATGTGTGATTGGTCAATGAGTTTAAAGGGAACATCCTGGTCCATTTCACTGGTACACACAGTATATTTCAGTTTGTACACACAATATATTGTTGTTGCTTGGTAAGTAAAGAATTAGGAAAGAGGGGGGGGGAGCTCTTAAACAGGTAGAGGCTAAAAAGAGGATGTCTTTCAAAATAATAAATTCTCTCACTATTAATTATTGGGAAAGTTGTTGTATTGCATGGTTGCATGTTGACAAACATACTTTTTGTATATTCAGTTGACTATTGACATTAAATAAAGACTTTAGGTTATGTGAACGATTAAGTATTTAATCGAGAAAGTCTCTACAGCTTCTGCCGGAAACTGAAAACGCACCTTTTCCGACTATATCTGGATTAAAACACAGATTTGCACTTTGGTACTTTTGTAGTTTGACTATGTTGAGGAAATGTTACTTTCTGTATTCTTGTTGTTCTTAGTTTGTACTCTAGGTTGAAATGCACTTATTGTAAGTCGCTTTGGATAAAAGCGTCTGCTAAATGACGTGTAATGTAAAGTAATGTAAACTAAGAAGAATTCATTGGAAGTTTATAAGTTGAACATAGTCTATATATTCCTGCAGTGATTAGAATAAAATCAAATATTGCTTGTAAATGATGGATTTGGGAAATAAACCACCACAGAAAGTAGATGCTGAGATTCCCATTTGCTTTATTAAGAATTTAAAAATAATTAAATGTAGGGACCGAATGGGGAAGACAGTAAAATACCTGAGAGGTCGACCCCTCCCACTAGGATGGAAGGCTCCTCCACGACGTGGAGCGTGGCGTCCACCATGATACCGTTGGTCACCTCGTCGGACTCCAAGCTCGAGTACACCTGCAGCAGATCGGCTGCAGGCACCTGCTCCACAATAACAGCTGGGAACACTGACGGGTCGTCCAGCTGAGCAGAGAGAGGACACACACATGCAGAGAGCTCTATGAGACGGTGTAACACAAGGAGCCAGGGGACTGATGGTCTTTGCACAAATACCTAAATGCAATAAAAACAGCATTAATTCCTCCACTACACATGATAAATGCAATATAAAAACTCCCAGGTGACTTCACATTAATGGTATAACCAGATTTGGTCCCTTATCTTTATTGCCTTGTAAAATATTGAATATTCAAACTCAATTCCAGCTAATGTAGAAGCACGTAGCATGGAGGAGAGCTCATTTCTGTGGTGTTACAGGGGTCCACAGGGACCCGCTGAAGAAGACAGGAACCAGCTGTTTGATTTGGCATGCTTTCTCCTGAGAAGTTAATCTTATGCTCAGAAATTATATAAACCCAATTGAATGTTAATGGATCAATCGTCAGTCGCAGGCGAGCACCCACTTCATCATGTCCTAAACGCGCTTTGGGAATTCGAAACCTCGCCATCTCATTTCAGGCATGGCTCAGCCCGATGCAGGAAGGAGCCGGGGGGACGAGGCAAACCACTGGAGCTTGGGCCAAAACCTTCGAAACAACCGAGGAGCCCAACAGACTCGAGAGTTCCTAAAACACAGATCGGGTCAAGAGGGCTCACCAGGCGCTCGGTTCGTGTCGATGGGGAGCGACACGGGGACTAATTGAGTCCTTTGAATGAGTCCATCATGTGGTGCTCTAAAACTGGGATGTTGATGTTTTTCGAGTAGCCTTAAGTGACAGCTGTCCATTCAACGAGCATCAAAACAAACACAAACAACATGAGAGGCGGTTCTGATTTAGAAAGCATCAGCCAGGGTTCTTACACATTTTGACCAGTGGATTTCTATGACTTTTCCATGACTTTTCACCAAATTTCCATGACCAAACTGTAATCTCGGTATAAACATGAACAATTTTGAGAATTTTGCGTGTTGATTGCGTACGCCGGCTTATCTTTTGAGTGTCTTTCTTTAAAAAACATATTAATTATTTCAAACTCGGCCTAAATGAACATGTGATTATAACACATTTCCATGACTTTTCCAGAACTTTAATGATTTAAGTTGTTCCCATGACTTTTCCAGGCCTGGAAATTACCATTTTAAAATTCTATGACTTTCCCAGATTTTCCATGACCGTACGAACCCTGTACACTACAGCATACACGTGGTTTTAGATTTAAATGAAAAGGTCACCTCGGGTTCTTTGATGCAAAGAAATTCAGAGTCGCCACCAGCAGGTGGCAGCAGACTACATTTTAAAAATGTACTGAAATAATGACAGAAGAAGCTACTGTAGTTTATTTGGCTCTAAGGTGCATTATTCATCCAAACCGCACTGAAATAGATACAATTTGAATTAAAGGTTAATCCTAATAGATCTATTTCAGCTCAGGAAGAGAAGAGAATGAGAATCTTTTCTGAAGTTAAAAGATTCGTAAAATGGAGTCAAATATGTGTCCAAACAAAAGATGAATAAATGCGTAACTGGACAAACACCTGGTGACAGCATGCCGTCTGACATCAGGGTGTAACTAACAAATGTCGCCCGATAATTAACAATCCGAATCAACGGGAACATTTGCACTGTTGTCTGGTCTAAGGGAAGACATAACAAAACTCCTATATGTAAAACACTCAATCAAAAAACAGTTATTAAAACATATGTGTGTATTATGGGGTATTTTACCCTAGATCAATTATTTAAAAAATGTTACGGTCTTGACCCAATTAGAGAGGTAACTGGATAGAGAAAAGGTGCAGGAGGAGGAACGTGAATAAAGGCTTTTCTGTCTCTTTGCACAAGTGTCCATTGTTGGTTGGGACCTCTGGGGCATACCAGGTGTCTGGGCTGTGAGCCGGTGGGGGTGGGAAGAGCCGGCCGTGGATACGCTCCCATTTCGGCTACACTTTAACCAGAAAACTAACAGATCAGCTCATTATTTGGACCTGGTGTTAAGAGGCTGGGGCTCCGGGGGTAGGACCAGGAGTAGCTAGCAGAGAGGATTGTTTATTAGTAATTTGATACACTTTACATAATGTAGGTGACTGTGAGTCTAGAGCGAGATGGCTCCGCAAGGCGTCTATCATCATTTTTGAGATCAACAACAAACAGCTAAAAAAAAACATCTCAGCAGCAAAACCTCACGGGGCTAATAAAAAACCCGAGTTTTGCTTTGACTACAGTCGACGTCTCACTGGCATGCGCTGAATGTTTCCCATTAATCTGAGTCGGCGGTAGACATATTATCAGATAGCGAGACAGTGAGGCTACCGTGTCTCCTCGCAGGGGCTTAAATTGCGTTTGCTGTCCTTGAGTGAGCTTCGAGCATGTGTGTGAGTGTGGACGAAGGCATGTTGAGTATTAGTCTGCTGCCCTTCTGGAACAGCGCCCTCCTCCCTGTCAAACGCAGAAAGTCCCACACGGCGTGCTGACAGGGCATTAGACCTCAGCTTTTGTTTTGATGGGATCTGGGATCCGTTTCAGGGAGGAACACCGACAAATCCGTCATGTAAACCAAGTGTTCAAGAAAGTCTCTACATCTTCCGCCGGAAACTGAAAACGCACCTTTTTCGACTATATCTGGATTAAAACACAGATTAGGACTTTAGTAGCACTTGAATGGCTCTTATTGTGGTACTTTTGTAGTTTGACTATGTTGAGGAAATGTTACTTTCTGTATTCTTGTTGTTCTTAGTTTGTACTCTAGGTTGAAATGCACTTATTGTAAGTCGCTTTGGATAAAAGCGTCTGCTACATGACACGTGATGTAATGTAATGTTAAAAAATAGGGCATTCAGGAGAATGTAACGCAGCCTGACCGGAAACACATACAACACATCATAAAGGTTGTAACTGCTTCTTCCTCTTTCTGACTTGAATCGTGTTTCTAGAAGGGAAACAGGAGAGATAAGAATCGGGCCAATTTGCATTTCTGAGTTCCCCATTCTGCTTTTCAAAGCGACAGCATCTGTGCGAGCTGTTCCCTCCTCACCCCGCTCTCTTCTGCTTTACCTGGCCAGCCACAATGACTTCAACTGTCTAACACTTTCAATATCCTCATTATTACGCTATTTGAGAGTGCAGCAGCCTCTTGCGTGAGCTATACTACCACGTTGTTGTTTTTATAGTTTGAAAATGAAAACATCTTTGATTCCTTTTTTTATTTTTAATGTATGACTACCCTTTGTTGTGCCGGATGAGGTCACAGAGCTACGTATCATTCTTACATGATACACTTCAGGCAGCTACTTATTGACTTAAAATCCAATATAACATGGCTAATCATTACAGAATGAACATTTTACTATTTCACTGAGCTCCAACCGCTTAGCCATTGCAGTTGTATGTTGCGTGTTGATCCTTTTTTGGGGGGAGTACTTCCCGGACTTAGTAAATAGGGGCATAATGCTTACATAACAGGTCGAGTGGGTGCAGCATAGAACAAAACTGTAGTGCTGGAACAATGCTAGACCTTTGAGTCGAATTATCCCATCCCTTCCAAGCTGCCTAGTAACTGGTCCGTCAGGTTAGGCCTGAACTGGTGCTATTCAGGGATCCAGTGACAACTTGTCACTCTAGATGCAGACATACAGATACCATTAGCACACATGCATCCACACTTACAATCAATCCTGCTCCACAGGATTCAGACACGATTGTGGGGATGAGATAACTGCAAACCTGACCGGGCAACGAAAAGACACATAGGCACAGGTTCAAATGGTATGCAGCAACCTTTGTGCCACAAAGACATTGATGACCAAGCCCCGCCCTTTCCCTCCCACGCACCCTAACCTCGCGGCAGGTTTGTCAATCTTTCCATTTCTGTGCTCCCAGCAGTCCTCACTCCTCTTCCCAGACCTCCTCCATCCTCCCCTCGGCCCACCTCTGGTTGCCCAACATGTTGTTGCAGTTAAAGATCACAGGCTCTGAGCCACAGACCATCCCACCCCGGTGCCCACGCTGTTTAGTCGTGCCTGTCCTATGTTAGGTTGTAATAGTTTGTTTTGATAACATCTGCAGAGGTCTTGTTTTAAATTGATACATATAGAAAGATATTATAATAGAAAATATTAGGGAGAATATTGCTATTGTTATTAATGTATTATGAAGCATGGGGGTAATGTTTACTCTATGCAAATGTAAATGGCAAGAATGAATGTATGTTCATGAGAGTGACTGTGTGTTAGTATTATAGATCGACGGAGCCGGTTGAAATCTGTGACCTGACTTACAATAACAAGGGACTTTTATTGTGAAGGTGACTTTAATACCGGAAATAATAGACGGGAATTTTATTGTGAGAATACTTGACCGGAAATGACGTTTTGACCCCCGGCGTCAAAACTCCACGAAGAAGAAAAATCGCCCTCTTTGTACAGGTAAGCCGAGGTCGTAAGGTCGGGGCGGGGGAGCCGATGAAGAGCACGATCGTGAGCTTTGATTGTTTGTTTTACACTTCCTGCCATTAAATGTTGATAACTTAATTCACGCGCGTCCGGAAGCCTGTTTTCCACCATCTGCGAAGTCTCCAGTTTCAGAACACCTTACAGCCTATGAAAAATCCTACTCTTATCAACAAGATCTTGTGGAAAAGATGGATGGTCCAATGGTCTTTTGATTGAATAGAAAGCACAGTATCGCCCAGTTATGCATACAAGCAGCAAACAATTGGATTAAATAACGTTTTAAATGTGTTTTCTCCGGTGCGATACGCACCTGATTGATTTCGTCCATCCCGTTGCTGGCGAACTCAAACACCAGTTCACTGGGCTGTACTGCAGTCGTCATGTCCGGTTCAGAGGGCGGGGGGTAGCCTGAGTGAACCTGGCTACGACCACGTTGGGCTCCGGAGAATCAGCTTCACCTCACAAAATGGCTTCCCGGGTTCTCTAATCTGGGCGGTTAGCGATCCGAGAGAGAGACCACGAGTTTCAGAAGAGAGCCGCGGCCCAGGTGAGAGCAGCCTCGTCCCGCTCTGATACGGAGGCTGGGTCCCGCTGCGCCTGGAGCATCTACACCTGGCAGAGAGAGAGAGGGGGAAAGAGGCAGGGAATAAGGTCAGGAGACATATTAGATCAGTTTAATTTGACTCTAAAGTCGTGCAGGAGGGCTTGTGCGAGAGCAGATTATAAAAAGTGCTTTCGAGGCTTAAAAAGTCATCATTCTATAACTACATTTATTTTATTATTTTTGTTTTTACCATATTCTTTCTTTTTATTTCTGCTGCTGTTTTCTGTTTGTTGTGTTGGTATTGTGGCTGTTTCTGGTATTCTTTGCCTTTCACTGGAATTGTATAAGTGATGTATATTACTTTTTTTAATATCTACCTGTGATATGGCTAATATCATATCTGATGTTCCTAATAACTGTAAAGTTAATTTTTATTCGTTATTTTTCATAGTTACAGGAAGATAATGTCAGTAAAAAAGAATAGATACATGTTGTTATTGTTCTGCAGATAATGTATCCTTTAATAAAAAAGAATAACAAAGAAAAAAAAGTCATCATTCAACTCTTAACCGACCTACAAAGTTTCAGGCAGGACGAACTTATCTGCGCCACGTCTACTTCTGAAAGTCTCAGCGGTGAAATCAGATCGCTGCCTCGCCGCCTGGTAAAACCTCTCATAAACTCACAAAGCAAGACGAGAGGAAGAAGGTCACCTGAGACTGCCCCCAAAAAAGAGCTTGCAACAGCTTCCAGGCGTAATGTTTGTTATTGTATTCTGCAAACGGCGTGTACAGTTTTTTTTTCCTTCTCTTAATTTAATTATCAGATGTGACAACAACAAATTGTGACAAGACATTTCAACGGTAAGCCTCATTAATTTCAGGCTCCGAGTTGGAACCACTGTGGATGTTAAGAAAGTGATTTTCTTTTACATGCTAATGCTTACTATCAATTCATAGAACAATTCATTAATTTCTTGATTAATTGTTTGATCGTCTGTTGTATAAAAACATCAGAAAATAAGGAAGATTGATAGTCACAACATCCATCTTCTAATAGCTTAGTTTGTCCGACCCACAATCCAAAATCCAAAAATATATACTATCATTTAAGACCAAGAAAAACAGAAAATCTTCACAATAGAAAAAAATCTGCCAAATGATTCATTTCCTGAGCTCCGAAACAAGCACAACAACACAAAGGATGAAGATCTCAAGATCTCAACAACTCATTCCGATCTCATCCTGAAAGCCTCTCATTTCATCGTGATCATAAGCCTCAGGGGGCTGATATGACGATCACATGAGAGGGTCTGAAGTGAACCTCCCTCCACACAGAAACAGACGAGAGATGACTCGTCTGATGATGCTCTGGAAGCCTCTCTGTGCTGACCCTCTGGAAGTTACTGTGATCACAGGCAGCGGGGGAGGGGAACTCCTGGTCATGTTTCTTGTCAGTGTGTGTGTGTGTGTGTGTGTCTTTTGAGGTGTGTCCAAACATCCCAATACCTAAATCCAAGTTTCAGGGCTGAAGGCCGGGAGGGGCTAAAGAATAAACAGACACCCCAGGGCCACAAACCCCTCCCCCACACACCCTCCAACAGTAGAGAAGTCAGAGATGGCAGTGTTTAGTACACCCCCTCAAAACACACACACACACACACACACACACACACACACACACACACCATCCCTGCTTTTTCCACTGCTGCAGGGTGGAGCTCATTTGCTTTGAAATGCCTGTGTGACTGACGAAGTTGCATACCAGGCCCGATTGTATTTTGAAGTTTTGAAGGGGAGGGGGAAGGGGGGGGGGGGCAGTAAAAGGAGAGGAGGTGATAGAGGAGGACTGAACTTCTGTGCAGCTCGTGGGAGCAAAGGGGCCAAACACATTTTACGATTTAGTTTATCTTCCTGCTAAGCATCCGTACAGAATAGTAATATGGGGCCGCGGTCCGGAAAGCATCGCTTCGGGAGCCAGAAGAGAGAGAGAGGCGAGGAAACTAAAACTTTTTGAAGACTGGAGTCTCATGCAGTCGGTCCCTGTCGCCCTCTCTGCCGGGCAGCGTCCATGCCCACCTCTGCCAAAAGATGGAGACGCTGCCGCCATCTGTCTGGAGCTCTTCGGCGCACTGGACTTCTTGGCATGTGACAAGCCATTACCAGACTCAAGCAAAAAAACGAGGGGATGTATTGCATAAGGCTTCCAAATGGAGGAAGATGTATAAATAAAAGAGGGAAGAAACATCGGTGGACACCTGGTGACTGCAATTATAATTTCACATGGACCACACACACGTTTACGGCAACAGACGCCCTCATCTGCCCTCTGAGGACCAAAAATGCCCCTACCACGGTCCTCTGATGGAACTTCTTGGTTCCTCTTTTGTCGTTGTCACCGTTTTTTCTTCTTCTTAAATTTATGGACGTTTAGGGAGTTGTTAGTTTGACATTTTCTTCTTATGAGCGAGCATGCAGGCTGAACTGGGGGTCAAAATGATCAAGTTAATAACGGGTTATCAGATGACAGGAAACGAGAATCAAGACAAACGTACAATTTCCACCCCCCCTTCCCATGTTTTTTTTATCTTAGTGTCTAATTGATTTTTTGCGTGTTGTCTGTTGTATTCACACTACAATGCATCAGACTGTGTCACTGTTGTACTGCATGTTCTAGACCCCTCCTGTCAGTTCCTCATTGATCTCCATGGCCCAGTTGGCACATGCTAACAGCAGACAGGGATACAAGAGAGCCAGCCATTAGTCAGACGCAGCCTGCACATTATCCCTGAGCACATGACAACAGCTGCCTTGTCCCAGCACAGGGGCCGGGTTGTGAGTGAACTTACTACGTCACGAAGAGGAGGAGAACAGCGAAAGGGAGGGATGTTGTTCAACGCATGCTAGTCCACAGAGCAAATAGATTGCATGTGACTCACTATGGGTGGGGCCTTCTTATGACAGACTTGAGTATATTAGTGTGGTTTCCAGGCGGGGCATCCTACCCGCGTAAAAATTTGATACCGTGTCGTCAAACATGTATATGCTTCATGTCATTCCTCCCTCTCGCTAGCTCTCCTGAGAGCTCCCACTTCTTTCTACAGGTACAAACCTGGTTGAAAACTATCTTAATAAACTGTTTCAAAAAAGCATTAATTGAATCTTGGCCACTGGCGAAGCTGCATTCACAGGCGATTAACATCTCTCTTATTCTGCCTGTTTTGTGATACACATGCCTAAAAGGGGAATCATTTTCGTGTATCTGGCAACACTGAGATCAGTCGACCAATGACTGTTCAGGTGGACCGTAAGGGAGATACCATTTACAAAACTTGTAAGGGGTAAAAACTAGTTTGTGAAAGACCCAGAGAAACGGAAATATCCGCCGAAGCAAAATCCCGGACGCTTTTGGAATCCCTGCCGGACGCTTTTTTCTGTCTCAAAAAGAAGACATGTCCGGGGAAAAGAGGACGTCTGGTCACCCTAGTTTATGGTGAACGTGTTAGCACACATGCAGTAGACATGGAGCAAAAGAAGCCTTGGTCTGAACTAATGTGTTTATTACTCTCTCATTTTAGCTCTGTTTTGGTCTCCACCAACCCCTTATACCTAATTCACATGACATCATTTTAGTTTAGCCCTTGGTTTTCACTCCCCCACAGGTGTTGGAGCTCCCAGAATAAACAGGGTTCTTACACATTTTGACCACAGGATTTCCATGACTTTTCCATGACTTTTTCATGACTTTTAACCAAATGTCCATGACCAAACTGAAATCTCGGTATAAACATGAACAATTTAGAACATTGTGCGTATTGAGAGCGTACGCCGGCTGATATTTTGAGCATCTTTCTTTAAAAAATATATTAATTATTTCAAACTCGGTGTAAATGATGTGATTATAACACATTTCCATGACTTTTCCAGGCCTGGAAATGACAATTTTAAAATTCCAGGACTTTTCCAGGTTTTCCATGACCGTACGAGCCCTGATAAAGCCCCCAGATCAAAAGGCAAATCTGATTTGGCTTGGTACTGAATAGGTCAAAGACACGGGTCAAGAGGCTGGTGCATCGCAGACATATTCCAGATATTCCGGCATGCTTTCTATCTGGATCTTTTGGGGAGTCCGCGGGGACTCTGAACATGTGCCGAGCAAAACAATCAACAAGTGTCACGTGTTGCCTTTTGTTTTTGTGACAAAACAAGTCTCAGTAAAAGATCTTGTAGTGTGAACACCACCATAACTTCATGTCTTAAGACCGTAGGGTGCCTCTTGAGGACATTGCAGCCGTCTGATGGCTTACAAAGTCATGCAGTGTGAACTTTAAGGGAAGATCCTGTCCTTTAGCTGCTAACTGCTCCGCTATCTTCTCCAGCTCTTTGCTCACTGAGTCTGTCATCCGTCGGTCGCTGTGCAGGTAGCACTCATTTGCTTGCTGAAAACAGCAGTCTGCAGAATATGAAAAAACTCAAATTAGAGCTAAAACAATGAGCTGTGTGTAAAGAAAACGCTCCAAACAGCTGAAGTGAACTGCAGAGTTGGTGATGAATCTCTCTGCTTGGGTCTCTTTCCCATCACACTTAGTCATTTGATATATTGTTAATACAAAAATACTGATAAGTTCAGCTTTGCAAAATGTGCCAAACTAATTGCAATGTAGGGATTTATAATATGTATACGAAACAAAACAAACTACAACTGTTTTCATTATAATTAATCCAAATATAATGCAAATAGATAATCACTAATATGGATAGTTGATAGCATGGCTCCATCATGGCTCTTCTCGGTGACCATGACGATGTATTTTTATTTCGTCGATCTCCTCTCCTCCGTTTGTTGTGTATGGCAGCATGGTGCGCAGAAGAGTGAGGAGTATGAAGCAAACACTGGCCTACACCCCCCTACAGCATGGTGACTGCCAGTCGCAATAACAACCAATTAGAGTCAGGATTCATGAACAAATGGAGCATTCCCAGAAGGCCCTACTTCCCCCTCCTTTAGGCTCTTCAGCTGAGCTCATTGTTGACCATGAAAGGAGGTAATTTAAGCCAATTGAATGACTGTGCAATGACTCACTCTGCATGTGGTGAGTGCAAACATTGTGAGATGTGAGAACAGAACCAGGGCAAACTTTACTTATCAGCCATTTTCAGCTCAAGTTACAAATATAGAGATTTGTTCAGGTGCTCAGCAGTGTACTGGGACAGGACTTAAAGATATCAGAGAGCAGAAGGTATTCATGGTATTTCCCACACAGGTGTATGAAAAACTGAAATGAGTCCTCTCTGCGCTCACTAAACACCCTTGCTGACAGAAGGACTGATTTTGCCCGTCATCATGCAGAGACAGAAAAAAAAAGTCCTCCAAAGATTCAGTTTTCCAAACTCAGCTGTGCAGAGAAACAACGTTGTGTAAGATGGCAGAACATGAGTGGGCTTACCACTACCGTGTTATTGAATGGTTGTCAGCACAAACATGCTGTTTTTGCAGGATCCTGTGCTTTCCTGTACAGGAAATGACTCAGTGATATGAGGCTGGAGCTCATTCCTGGAGCCCTGTGATAGTCCATATGGGCATCAGGGGAGGTTTCTAGACAGCAGTTCCCTTTTGTACAGATGTCATTAAACCTAACACCAGTATATATAGCAATAGCCTTTTAGCGCCAGGGAAAACGGCTCAAACACGACATTGCTCACTTTAGTGACAGAAAAGAACAATGCATGTGCATAGATGTGTACTTCTTTTCAAGATAACAAAAACATGTTACGTTACATTACATGTCATTTAGCCGACGCTTTTATCCAAAGCGACTTACAATAAGTGCATTTCAAGCTAGAGTACAAACTAAGAACAACAAGAATACAGAAAGTAACATTTCCTCAACATAGTCAAACTACAAAAGTACCACAATAAGATATTTAAGAGCCACTGAAGTGAAAATCTGTGTTTTAATCCAGATATAGTCGGAAAAGGTGCGTTTTCAGTTTCCGGCTAAAGCTGCAGAGACTTTCTGCTGTCCTGATGTCAGTGGGGAGCTCGTTCCACCAATCAGGAGCCAGGACAGCAAATGTTGATGGAATGATATGTGGAGGAGGTCACAGTGCAGTGTGGGAAAAGTGTGTGCTAACTCAAGAAGTGTCGAGTAAGAAGACAGTAATTAAAGAGTTGCATCAATGGCAGACACTGCTGCTCCAGCACTATGTCAGAGCCATAAACGCAGTTTTGTGTACAGTATTTACTGTGCATTCTACGTTTTACTAACCACCCAGCGTTGCACAATACAGCGTGTCTCACCACGTTTGGAACTCCACTACATGGAGCTGAATAAAGGAGTGCTTTCACTGCAATCCGGAGGCCACGCCGTGCGTGTGGTGATAAAAAGGCAGAGACGGGCACAGAGGCAGGCACAGACGCCGGCTCACAGCACGCAGCTGCAGAACACGAGATCAGAAAACACAAACGGGGGGGGCGCCGCGTCCGAGTCGGCGCCCACTGCGTCGATCTTAAAGTAGTAGACGTTTGGCTCCGGCGTGCCGGGGCCAAACGAAGACTGGGAGAAAAATGTCACCTCGGGCCCAGGCTTTCAGATGGAGAATGGAATTTAATCTCTACTCCTGTGGACCTTGTACTTTTCCACTCAGACTCAAGGAAAAGTGCCCATGACATTTATTGGTGCCAACTAATACACAATTATCACGTTTGGCGATTTTTCGGGAAAGATTAGATATTAGTTTTAGTAGAACAACATGGTTTGGAGAGCGGGAATAAAAGCTCAGTATAATGTCCCTCAGTGAAACGTTTTCAAACAGCAGATTCCACTTTCTTGGGTCATTTTTCATAGAATGGAATAGAATAGAATAGAATTATACTTTATTAATCCCCATGGGGAAATTTGTGGACACAGTAGCACCAATAAACTAAACACACACGAATAAAAATATACATATAAGAAAGAAAGAAAAAGTGACTGTGCATAAACTATACAAGTGAAATATAAAATACAAAATAAAATATATATGTATATATACACAACATATATATATATATATATGTAAATATACACAACATATATGGAAATATGTATATATACACACAACATATTTGCAAATATTCAGCAGAATTCATTTAGAGCTGTAAGAGAAATGTCCCATGTGTTACAGGATGTTCTCTGTCATATATATATATATATATATATATATATATATATATATATATATATATATATATATATATATATATATACACACACATCATATACAAGCAGTGACATGTTTTTAAACAGGGTAGAAAAACCCACCCACAAACTGACCCGTGAATCTTGCCTTCACAGGAACAGCATCACTGAGCAGCGGCTTTCTGCTGCTTCCTGTCTGTTAAACCGCACTCAGAAGAAAATGTCTTCCTCTGTGTAAGAGCGGAAAGTTCTCTACACTCCCCCTCCTTCCTTCTCGAACAACATGATATCACCCTGGTAGATATGAGGCATGAGACACAGGTAGCATTTCCAAAATGGATAATATAGTTCCTAGAATTATCTCCACGATCGGCATGAAAGTTCAAAATGGGAAACGATTAGATGTTCTCACGCGTCATTTTTTCTAGCCCGCTACACTTGTTTAATGACAACAGGCCTCTCAAAGCCACGCCTGCCATTTGCAGAGATCTCTTCCCCACAAGGCATGCAAACACAGACAGCATCGCTAACCCCCCCCACACACACACACACACAAACACACACACACACACACACACACACACACACACACATCCCTCACGGGGCCCCATGAGTCGGTTTTACAGAAACTACAAAGTTCCTGTCACACAGTTCTCACTTGTCAGTTAGAACACAATTGTATAGTGTATCAGTACACAAACTGCAGTGTGTGCAACTAGCAAACTAACCTTTTATGAGCCACTGAGGATAACCACAATTAAGCACGTACCGTACCAGCCATTAACTATAAATCTAAATATTTAGCAAATTACAATTAAATTACAAGCCTGGAAATGTATAGAAATCCTTCAAAATGTGTCATTAATTTCCATCTTGACTGCCGTCTTACCAGCTGAATTCAAAACTAGCTTTTACTAAACATAAGCATGTTTCAGCTTCACAGATGCAGCCCATTTGTCAAAAATTACCCCCAGCGGCCTATTTCTATTATGTGGCAACAGGCCACATGTCGCAGATAGGAAGAGCCATTGAAGTTGTGAAAACAGGACAGGAAATTGCAGCAAAGTCAAAGAGAAGACATCTGCAACCTGAACCATCACAGTGTGGTGCGCTGTGCGTTGCTGTACTGCCCACAAGGCGGTACGATGTTATTAGTGCATCTGGACATATTGTGTATGATGAGGGAACCAAAAGGTTCATCTTTGCAAAATGACTAACCTAGTCTGATATAATCTACCATGTAGAATCTACCACCTGAGATGCATTTAAAAAGTCAACAGCTTAGGCAGAGGTTCGGACCGCCCCAGCTCATTTGAATATACGGACACACAAATGTCACACATAAATAAATGGAGAAATACGTGTGGAGACATAAATAGAGAAATACAGAAATGAAGAAATAGAGAAATGTAGAGATATATTTATTGAATGATGTTCTGTTGATTTATAACTTATATATAACTTATTAATTCCTGTATTTATTTATTTATTTATACATTTATTTAAGCATTTATTTATTTATTCCTATATTTATTCATGCTTTTATTTATTTATTTATTTATTTATTTATACTTAAGTCATTTTGAGTCCTCCATAGAAAATGAGAATCCCGACACTGCTCTTTGCTAATAACACCTCTAGGAACTCACGGTCCTATCCAAAATGACAACCCTTTCTCAAAAAGATCCCAAAACAAATGTGAAAATTGCATATTCTAACATACAAAGACACAACACTATGTCAACCAATGCTATGTATTGAGTTTGCAGGTTTCTCTGCTATAAGATGAAGTATTATGTTGCAGGCCGCAGTCACAGCCGGTACGAGACGGAACTGAAACAAATGTTGAGATTCCATTGTTTTTATATATCTATTTATTGGATATGTGCTCATATAACAACCTGCTTTTAAATGAGCACTTCTTGTCATGCAGCAACTACATCTTGACACTGTCTCTTTTATGAAAGCATACAGCATATGCTGGTTCTTGTTTAAGAAGACAGAAAGAGGATTGTCAATCTATTAAATTCTGGAGATCAGAAAAAAAATATGTCTGAAAACAATACAGACCTATAGAAGCAGCGAGTGACGCTCCCTACAGCCTCTTTTGTGTCTCAGATCAATCACGTCATTTAAAAATCACAATGATTCAATGTTTAAAACACAAAAAGCATATAGGATAGGATAAATGTCATGAAAGTCTGCGTGAGTCACACTGCCCTGCTGAATCCTTTCTTGCAGGCCTATTTAAAATGTGCTGCTGCTTTGGTTACTGTGTGGGAGCAATTTAAAGCATGACTAGACTGGAAAAGCTAAATGTGCCCTTTTTATACAGTAAGCAAACCTCCCACTTCCATTAGACATGTACAGGAGGCTAGTGCATATAATACACTTTCTGTAAAAGCAGAGGTATGACACAATATGACAAAAGTACACAAACTCTAAGAAAGAATATCAACCAAAGCTAAATTCAAATCCTGAGGAGTTTCTAAAATCCGTGCTACTGTGCTGCATATTGTTTCTGCCTCTCCACACAGCCCATCCCTGGTGTGTTTACATTCATACCAATACTAACATGTCACAGCACAGGTATACTGGAAGCAACACAAGCAAGAGAGGACATCAAATACCAGCAGCAGCTTATTCTCAACAGAGCCTGAATAAAAACAAGGACCACATTCCTGATCCTCTTTCTTAAACTATAAACCGCAGTGCCATCCGATTATGTAACTTCCCACAACAGCTGATTTTCCCGAAGGGAGACATTTGTGGTTGGAGCTTTTGTTCTGTATGAACTTTGCCAAAATACTTTGCACACCAGCCTTGCAACATACAGATGGAGTCACTGAAATCTCCGGCCTCCAAAGTCTGAGTCAAGGCTGGCAACAGGGGACCCGGCTGTTTCAGAGGAGGCTGCATACCAAACAGGTCTGGACACAAGCAGGCTGATGTGTCCACCCATAGGCAGGCACGCAGCCCTGTGCCGAGAGAGGCAATGAAATCCACCACAGATGAAATAATGTCATTGTTCTAGTCATGCACTTCGGGGTCAAGCTCTTCTTAAAATTATATTTAAACGTTTTGATAATTATGCTTAATAGCTTTTTAGCTAGATGAGAAAATGTCACTCTCACATCAGTAGAACAAATATGAAAATAGAGCCAGCAGCCGGTTAGTCTAGCTTAGCATAAAGACTAGAGACAGGGATCAGACTTTGTCCAACGGCAACACAATCCACCAGAGTTAGCCCCGCCCCGTCTGTAAAACTGAAGCTTGTGCATTTTACATGTAGTTTGTTTGTAAAAAAGTAAACTGACAGGTTGACATATGGACATGTTGTTCTCTTTAAACAGAGCCATGCAAGCTGATTAAGTAGTTAGACAAAGTGAGCTAACTAGCTAGGTTATTACACACTGTCTATATATATATATATGTATATATATATATATATATATATATATATATATATTATTTTATTTTACATTGCTGTATTTACATATATGTTGTGTATATATACATATATATATATATATATATATATATATATATATAATTTTATTTTATTTTGTATTTTATATTTCACTTTGTGTACTTTATGCACAGTCACTTTCTTTCTTTCTTATATTTATATTTGATTGTGTTTAGTTTATTGCTGCTACTGTGTCAACAAATTTCCCCTTGGGGATTAATAAAGTATATTTCTATTCTATTCTTCTTCTAATCTTTTTAACTAACTAAGTGTAGTGTATTTCCCCAAAAAATTAATTATTCCTATGAATCCCCTATCAATTCTATCAGCGTACAATATTTCACACTACATTCATATCTAGTATGTATGATAATGAGTCTTTTCTGGGAAAGGTTAAAACACTAAGAAAATGCTAATTTGCAGCTTTGGCAAAGCCTAATTTAAGATCCCTGCAGATCACGCTCCAGTTTAGCAGCTAACAACGACTAAATGAACTCTTCTCATCTGATCCCTCGTAAAGCCTCACAGATAGGACCACTCACACTCAGACAGCTTAGCCCCTTCAAGAGAGCTTATCTGATTTCACACAATTGGATACTAGGTCAGTGTGGTATTAGGTATCGCTGGCCAATTTTTCCAGTCTTGAAGCCGGTAAAAGTCTGCCACGTTCCAGGATCGGAGGCCATAAGTGCTGAGTCATGATGTCAGGCGCATACTTCAAATGGGGACAAAAACAGTGAAGTCATGTGAACTAACAAGCTTAAACTACAAGTCATGAGGTCATGGCGAATGATTGAATTGCATGGTTTAAAGATGACATCATTGCTTGCACCTCAGTCAGTTGAGCTTGACGTCCGTCATGGCAGATTATCGCCTACCAATAATGTAAAGGGTAACAAAACTAATACCAATCATTTTCTTTTTGATTGATCTTTTTGAAAACATCAATCCAATGGTAATTGGAAGTCTTTGGAGAAGTATCTGAGTCTATGCAAGAAGCAGAAGCACAGCCGGGTCAATATTTGAATAGGCTTTATGAAATACACTCGTTTATGATAGTCAGGAGGTGGGGTGGGTGCAGCATGGGTGCAGGAGATGAGGACAATAAAGTTACAGCAACAGACGTGCTCAATCTGGTCGTATAAGAAAATATTTACATGGTTTTATTGTTTACCCATATTAAGGATCTGTAATAATTAAATGTTGAAAGTAGAAGAAGATAAGAGCTTAATAAAAAATAACGCTAGAGTTATTACTTTCTTCGGAAGGTACATACATTATTGACTTGTGTAAACTAGAACCTTTGCTTCAATGCTACTTTGAATAAAGAGGCCCAACGATCAGTCTAGCGAGGGGGCCGGGGTTATGTTGTTCTGACGGGAATCACAATGCAAAAACTCAAAAGGTAAACAAGGAGTGGCTGTTGCTTGGGAACAAGCGAGGGACCGGGCTGGTAAAGTACGCTCCGTAGTACGAGAAAGAGAGAGTTGGTGGGCTTCGTTCAGCTCAAGCGAGCGTGCGTAACACCCTGTTCTGTGTCTCCTCTGTCTTGATTGATTAATTCTCTGCACCTGCCGTCAGCCACTCTTGTTTCGTTACTGTCTGATGTCGTACACCTGTCGTCGTCGCCCCTATATATTGTGTCAGTCTTTCCCTTGTCTCCTGTTGGATAGTCGTCTATAGTTCTGTGTATTTTTCCCGTCATCCTGTCTAGCGTGTGTATTTCTGATTCTGCCTGTTTCGACCCTGCCTGCCTGTTTTTTTTATAAATGTTTGCCTCATTAAAGAGCGCCTTTTGTTATTTACGTTGAGCCCTGCCTGTTTCTCTGCGCTTGAGCCTCATCCCCGCGACAGGAACCTGACAGCATGTTGGAGTTGGCCTGATGAGGATAAACAGACAACTAACTGATGGATTGTCAAAGTGCTTCTGCTTTCATGGTAAACTCCTCCAACTGAATAAATCAATGAATCAAAGAAATCAAGGAGAAGAAGCTGCCAGTTAATCACTAATAGCACTATTGTAAAGTTACAGTTATAGATGTTGTCCAAGAAAAGTGACGTCAGACACTTTCAACAATACTGATATGACGTAAATGTAGCTAATGACCAACATTTGTGAAAAGATAGTTTCACAGTTTTGGTCAAACTAGATGAGACTGTACAGTGCATAAGAAACCAGAGCCAGGGGACCGTTAGCTTAGCATAAATACTGAGAAATAGGTGGAAACTAGGTAAAGAAAATCTGTCCGACACATCTAATTCTAATTAAATTGTGTCCATTTTTTAAATATGTTGTACAGCGACCTTGAATACCTTGAAAGGTGCCTTATAAAACCAATGTATTATTATTATTCTCTCAAATCAATACTTAATAACCGTTTGTCATCTATACCTGGCCAAGAAGTAGTACGGCAAATTACAATATGTGAAAGTGATCATAGAACTATCAGCAACGGAGCAAATAAACATATTTTTTTCAAATAAAAGAGAAAACACAGAGAGAGAAAAGTGAAATGTGTGTCGGCCAATAAGCAAAATTTAGGAAGTTTCAGTTTCAAATAGAATTTACATGATGGGCAAATTTCTGAAGAACTGAAAAGGTCTCTCTAGAGTTACCAAACCCCCAAACCCGCCAGCAGCTTTGTATGTGTGTTTCCTCTGAAGTGTTTGGGGGTGTTTATCTTTCAGTGGTTCAGGCCCTTGTTGTTCCTCACATTCTGTCTACCAAACTAATCGCATGACATGACACATTTTCACAGAAAGGGCATCTTTGTTGCTAGTAAATGTGGCTCTTTGAGGTTGAATCCAAGCTAAATGAAATGCCCGAGCCTTTCGGGTTTTTTTGGTCATTGAGCATTTCAGGAACATGCAGGAGAAAGCGATGAAAGGGGCAAAAAAGAAAGTATGAAAGCAAAGCATGTTGGACGAGAGCTTTCAAGGCAAACACGAATACATTAGGCGATGAATGAACTCCAGCTCGGGCTTCCATAACTGAAACCTTTCCACTCAGACAAGAGTTCAGCAGATCATTTGAGTGCAGGAGTCATTAGAAGTATGGCCAGTTTTCCATATAACAGCCTGCTGCTGAGGCTTCTAGACACAGACACCACTGCAGCTGGGTGTCTGTGTCCAAAAGCCTCCGCATAGCATGTGGGCAATCAATTTCCCTCAGTGCCTAGGTCAGAATGCCTCTTTGTACCAAGTGCTACTGCATTAAAGGCAACATGATGTTTAAATTAAGAAGGAGTGTGAGGGAGTTTGCAAGAGACATCAGCTAAAAAATTAGTTTTATGTTTGAATGCACCCCTTTTTTTTAAACCACGTTACCTCAATATTTTTTATTTATTTATATATTTATTGGATCCCCATTAGCTGACGCCTTAGCGACCGCTAATCTTCCTGGGGTCCACAGAAAGGACAAAATACAATGCATACAAAAACATACAAAACATATCGTGAAACAAACAGTTAAAAATAGTACAACAAAGTGAAGAATAGTGCAGTCAGATGCACAGTACAGTCGAAGAATTAGATATATTTTATGCAATTTGACTTAATTCATACAAAGAAAAAGAAAAAGAAAAATTAGATGACTAAAAAGCAATAGAATCAAACAAAGACGGGGCTAACAGAAAGCTGTAATGGAAATTGTTATGAGGTTCTGCATGCTCCTTTTATCTGGAGCAAAGACAAGTAAACCTGCACCTCTAACCTGCCTCCACCCACACAAGCACAGGGACAGATATACGTACATCAAGACATGCAGTATCACAATGTTCACAGTAAAGTAGTACACACAAGGAAATAGTTGAGTATATTACAGGGTTCTTACACATGTTGACCAATGGATTTCCATGACTTTTCCATGACTTTTCTATGACTTTTCCATGACTTTTCCATGACTTTTCCATGACTTTTCTATGACTTTTCTATGACTTTTCCATGACTTTTCCATGACTTTTCCTTGACTTTTAACCAAATTTCCATGACTAAACTGAAATCTCGGTATAAACATGAACAATTTAGAAAATGTTACGTATCGAGAGCGTACGCCGGCTTATATTTTGAGCGTCTTTCTTTAAAAAACATATTAATTATTTTAAACTCTGTGCAAATGAACATGTGATTATAACAAATTTCCATGACTTTTTCAAAACTTTTATGATTTAAGTTTTTTCCATGACTTTTCCAGGCCTGGAAATTACCATTTTTAAATTCCATGACTTTTCCAGGTTTTCCATGACCGTACGAACCCTGATATTAATACATTTGGTTACAAGTCATTTCCAAAAATAGAATCAGAAGAGTATGAGCTTATTTAGCCGAGTATATGGTAGTTGCTAATTCACGAATAGTGTATATCATTATGTCTTACCATCTAATGGTCTCATCGCCACTCTAGTTGTTATGCTATCCACTTGCTAACAAAAGTCAACTTTTATTTAAAAATGTATATATCATATCCACAATGTACAAATGCTGAAATAAAAGTAAAGTTACAGCATTCCAAAATATCTTAAGTACACATAAGGACAGCAGAGCTTTGTATGGAGATAAAGAGAAGTAAATATAGCTGTTAAGGAGAACAAAGTACAACATTCCCATTTCAATGTAGTAGAAGCAAAAAGTAGCATCATTTTGAATAGTAAAGTAAAACTACCTGAGTACAGTAGTTGAGTTAACGTACGTGAAACCCTGTGTTGGACTAGTCGGCCTATTTGCAGCCTTGTAAAGAGGAGACTCTTGCTTTTACCAGCACAGAATCTGTGCACGGTACGTTGCATAACCAGGAGTGTTATCAAAAGATGTGACCTGATATTCCACATATCATCTCTCTCGCTCTCTCTCTCTCTCTCTCTCTCTCTCTCGCTCTCTTGCTCTCTCTCTCCCTCTTTTCTCTCTGTGTCTAAAAACATGACACTCTTGTCTCACCCATTCCTTCTGAGGCTCATACAAGTTTTAGGGCTCTTAGTCACTGTGTAGACTGGGTATTGGCAAGAATTTGGCAATACAATACGTATAATAATACAGGGTTTACGATTAAATATACTGCAATGTATTGCATTACTGTAAGCAAGGCAATATACTGCAATGTTGTTGTTATTTAAGGAAGACTGCCATAGAACACAACACCATTGGCCTAGAATCTGACATCAGAACACTGCATTTGTTTACATTCACTATGACATTAAACATCGTAGGAGTACTTTGTGGGCAATCTGAGGCACTACCATGAATCATTGCATACAAAAAAATCCATAGTGTTTTTCAGAATTGTTAATGTCACGAAACATAATGTTGCGATACAGAAGTGTATAGAAGTTTTCTTATACCCCTAGTTTTTAGTGGGTTTAAAGCCGTTCTAATGTGATAAATAAGAGCAAAGATTTGCAAAGTACTATCAAAAGTGCATTTAAAGTATTGTTAATTCATCAACGACCACTAATGCAAACATTTAAATATATGAAAGACCGAATTATTTAGATTTTTTTTTTTCTTAGATGTCAAGGAATAATCTGTTTGTGGAAAATGCAAAATAAAAAGTTATAAAAAAATATATATCTGAAGGACCGAAGCCAACCATCGAATATTCTGGATCGTCATCATCAGTTTTCTTATCACTGAAAAGTCCAGTATTACATCATAGTAAAGGAAAAACACAAGAGGACAAAAGTATCATCCCTGCTACTCATACACATCACAATGTTTAGAGCTGATCTGAGATCTGTCTGGACGAGGCTCTGTGTTCAGATGTGAGGATCGCAGCTCTGGTTTGTTATGTTCTGCCAGTCCCAGCATGCAACAGTTGCAACACAGAGAGACTTGCTCAATCGATTTCACTTTATTTATCAAGGGAGGGTTTCCTGAGAGTAGATAATATATTAACACGGACACACAAGTGGCGTTGACCACCGTGAGAGACAGTATGTGCCTTGCTCAGCGGCACCTCGACAGTCGCCATAAGGGCAGAGGAGAGTGTTAAACATTAACTTTCCCCACCCAGTTTTTTCCAGCTGGTCACAGGAGTTCAAACTTCCCGTCACAAGCCCACTTCTTCAACCTTTAAGCCTACATCTTCTCCAGAAAAAGAGAGTGCCATGGAAATTAAAATGTCTCAGAAAAACTGACATGGAAACATAATGCAAATCTATTAAAGCAATATTAAAACAGCCAAACAAACCATTGAAACAGGATAGCAGTGCTGATGCTTTCTTATTTAAAAAAATTTCCAGACCGTTTTATTAAAAAATAATGACTCTGGATACACAAGACGTGTATCTACTAGTTTCACCATGAGTCCACTGGTTTTCTGTATCCTCCTCAATAAATGGGTGATAATAATGCAGTCTAAAATACTTTATTAGAGATCAACGTGCAATTCTGGAATTCTGCAATTCTGACTTGGAATATATTTACGGATTTCTCAATTTTTCTCTCCATATTAAGCCCAAACAGGTTGAATTTAAGCTACTATATGCCACTGACATCCAATCAGTGTTATATTTAGCCCACCACACATTAATTATATGTGCATGATTGCAGCCAACAGATAATATGCATATAAAGAAAGAAATGCTTTCATCCGTTCAATACAAGGCATTAAAAACAATGTGTAACTTGTATTCTCTTTGAACCATGTGCCTGTAACTAAACTGAATACGTGCTCCACTTTGACATATCTCGGCATGCCGGGACTTTAATAAACTCCTCCCCGCCTCCTCCTCTCGTCATGGCCTTCTCTTGCAACGTCTCCGTCATCTCGCCCAAGCCTAATGATCTAATCACAGGCTAAGACTTGTTGACTTTGTATTGAAAGAGGAGCCTACCTGATACTACTGTCCAGCCCCTCTCCGTCTCCTCATCGGCCTCTAGGTCCTCTGAATGAGGCACACACAAAGCCTCACTAAACACCACCTTCAGCACGAGTTCATCCTCTGAGGCACGACGGCCTCATTTACAATCCAAATCAGGGTGGGCACCGAGTATGAAGAGTTGGGTAAAATGCAAACTCACCTGCTCCACACAACAGCGCTATTCACTCACTGCGTCATGTGCCGATACTACAGCAGGTGTTAAATACAAATATCCAAGGCCAATTGATCCAGAGCTAATAATAGTTAAGTGGCTGAGCCTAAAGTATGCAGATATATATTTGGTATCTCTGGGATCTGTCCTCAGTTGCCTGTATTTGCCCTCAACTGCACGCTACGTCAGAGATTACGTCAACAACATGATTATAAATGCCAAACCCATAACAGAATCTCAAGCTTTGGTCTTTTACGTATGGTTTAATTAAAAAAGATCAACCAAAACTAGATAAAATCTGTACTGGTTTATGGTTTAATACAGACTGAAGTGGCCTTTGTAGACAGAATCGATAAAAAGTGGGTGTGAAATGTGAACGCTTTTCAGACTGTACTCATGTGTATTCAGTGATATTGAATGTGCACAATGACTTGTGTGGTCCAAAATAAGTGCAGAGTAGATTTCTGGTGAAACAGGAAGTGTGACTGTATCCCTGCTGCACTGAGCAACTTTGAGAAACAGATTCTCCAAGGCATTAAGTCAAATAACTTCACTGGCTGATGGGGGGGAATTACTTTAAGGAAAGGTCAACTCATATGGGCATCAAGTAGAAAGCAACATACTGTGGGACCTAACTTCTCTCAAAATTGACCTGAGGACCTTGCGGCGCTCTACTTTACCAGATGAACCCTCTGTTCTGATCTACTGAAGATGAAGCACTGAATGACAGATTCATTTACCAGATTCTGGAGCGCAAAAACAGCAAAAACAGAAGTTTTTGTACCAACTGATGCAGCCTTCAACATGTTAATTAAGGACTGTATTAAAGACTGTTTTAAACTTTGAAAGCAATAACAGATCAAAAGCATCATCCACATCATCAACATGATGTGTAATTACAGATTACTACACCTTGAAACGTACATGTGGGCTTGGTCAAGGGTCTTGCAAAACAGTGTTCCCGCCCTTGCTTTAGCACACCATATAAGGCAACAATGCATTAAAAGAAAAACAACTATAATATAATTCATATTGGCTCTTAGAACAAACAACCAGAGGAACTCAAACCCTTTATTTGAGCGTGCGCATTGTCAAGTCAAAGAAAGTGTCAACTTCAAACCAGTTTGAGGGAACGGGTTTGATCAAAGCAGCAGAAAAGCTTCATGTATAGAACTCACAGTACTATTAATACTGTCTTTCTGTTTCCTTGAACAACTTTTGATAAAGAAGTAGGCTTGAAAACACTATAGGTGGGGGAAAAAGCTCCCTTTACAAACCCGTAATATGTGCTAATGCAAAACCAAAGGTACTCATTATGGCGACCCATCTAGCTGCCTGTTCAATAACAAATACGAACACATAAGTTAATGAATCCAAATCAAATGGGTTTGGGTCTTAATCCTAATACTTCTTAGGAAAACTATTTGTTTCCATTAACAAGAAACAACAACATATGTCAAGTGTGAAGAGGAGGAGGAGAACTATTCATCACTAACCTCAAAGACTCAGGATTCGGGTGACAATGTCCATAATAGCGACCGAACAAGTGCCGCTCGCAGTAACCAATGAAAATCAAGAGGGAAAAGCGACAACGAAAAGGCAAAAAGGGGAATAATCCAAACGTCTGAATGTGTGGACCACAGGCCAGCCTCACACCTCTTTCTCACAGCACCTAAAACCAAACTGGAGAGGACGGAGAGCACCAAAAAAGACAATGCAATGGCTGCTGTTTGAAGCAGAAAAAGGAGAAGTGTAGTGAAGCAACTTGTCCTCTCCCCATGAGTCACGCAGCACTACCACCATTGGTAGGGGAGCCCTGAGGCAGAGTGCTGCTACCTGGCCAATCAGCAGCCAGTATGGGCCCTGAACGCAAATCCTTTCAGGTGAGTTTGATGTGTGGCAGGGATTGGACGATGCTGCGGCGGGGGAGGGGAGAGCCGAGAAGTCCAACAAGAGGGCCACACCTCAAACAGCATGAAAGACGATAGACGGGTTTCTCCTGCAGAGGCGGAGGAGTGCTGCTGGTGCAGGTAAACAGTTGGACAGGTATGCACTTACTTTAGACTTTGACCAGACAGTGTGGTCCAGAATGGTCATTAAAATCCGTACGGTAGCTCAGACGTAAAGTTCACATCCCTTTGTGTCCCATTAAAACATTTACAATGAATTGTGAGTCTATTAGCCGCGTCAGGGAACCAGTTAAGCTGCTGACTTGTGGGGGAGTTGTTCTCCCGGCAGTAGAAATACCCATAAAACAACTTCTACCAGTGGGAGGTACACAGAAATTAAACTGTAAAGTCGACTTTGTTTAGGTATGAGCAAGTGCTTCACCTCCGAGGGCCGACACATTCTCCTCCTCTTTAGGATTCAGTGATCACGATAAGGAGAAAGCTCCTGCTGTGAACGAACATCAAATGCACGTTTAACTCGAGCACCAGGTATATTGTGTCTCACATTTTACATTTAAGGTGTTGCAACACAAAGAAAGTGTCTCAGATGAGCTGCAGTAGGTGTCACGTCTCATTTTACATTTACACGTCACTTGTCCTGTTAACTTCGGAGTACACAGATATAAATGAGACTTGATACGAATCTAACAGAAATGACGCTCACAGGAAGCGGTGGTCTGCGGCGAGCGTTGAGCACTGTGTGTCTTCTCAGTCTTGGCTGTGCATCAACACGTGTTCCACTGAAAAGCCCCATGTAGTGCATTCAACAGTCAAATATGTAAATAAAACCTGGCTCAAATTGGGATTGTTGGGAAATAACATAAACAGACACGCTTGGAGATTGATGTTTAACAAATTAACCCATTAAACTTAATTGCAAATGCAGCGGGGTCTGTTTGTGAATTGTGACTGACGCCCAAATAACCCTCTCAGTCTCCACCGAGTGCTTTCATCATCACAATAATCCTGCCTGGCCTCCATTCAATACAGTTCAGCTCATCTGTTTGCCTTAGAGCCAATTGATAGCTTTGCTGTGAGGGAAACTTACACCAAACAAGATCCATTCATCACCGCTGTGTGGAAATACCGTCCACAAGTCCGAAGCAGTGGAGGAAACTGTTCGCTTCTTGTAATATTTACTCTAAAGGCTGATGCACTGCAGCGCTGCTCAAATCCAAGACAACTATGTAAATACACAAAAACACACACACACACACATGCATGTACAAGTGCATAAGTGATGTTCCTCCCCTTATGTAAGCCGGAAGGATAAACTAAATCTCTAGGCAAAGGAAATTGTTTTGAAATAGTACCTGAGGATTGAAGAGGCATTCAGCACATTATTGTCAATATTATAGATGTAATGGATCAATTGTGTGCCATCACCATGCCACTATCTACAGGGTACTCTATTTTTAAGACTTCCTGGGTCCATAATTTACCCGTACTCTGGATCCTGAAATCCCATTTATATATTCACACTGTGTATTTACTCTGAAAGGAGAAAGAGCCATCAAAGAAAAGGAGACTTCAAAGAGCTGCAGTAGTGACGGTAAGCTTTTAGATTCCTGAAGCACAAATTCAGCATATTCTTTCCGGTGACAAAAGAAGAGAAACCCATAATGAGACTGCACGACATTCCATTGATCGGTTAATTGTGGGTAATCAGCTGTGACAAAATATATTTAGGAATATATAGGAAGTCTCTTAAGAGGAGCAAACAAATAGACGAAAGGGTATGACATCAAAAACAAGGCATGCCTCTCCTTCAATGAATAAGAAGCATATGTATTCCTCTATGTGTGCCAATCAAGCAGAAACCTTTAGTGTCAAAAATTGCAGTTTTCCAAAAGCGAGACGATCCCTATAGACCTCCATGTTAAAAGACCCACTTTTACAGCAATTATGCAAATGTGTACAACCTGTATGGTAAAATGTTGGTCTCCAACATTCCAGTTAATGCAACTCTAAGGGAAGGGAAATGTTATGCATGTCGCACATTTGCATTTGATGGCAATGGCAGGAGCAACCCACTTTGAGCTTCACAACTTCTCTTCAGAAATCGGGAGGCGACGTCAGCGGATGTCAAACGAGCTTGGAACAATTCCAAAATGCCTGCAAATGCTCATTTCTGCTTAATATATTTCGATGGAGAGGATGGATTAGCGAAGACATTAAACAATAGCTTTCTGCATCACCCTTATTGATGATGGTTGCTTCTGAAACATCCAGTAAGTAGCACTTAGAGACGCTAAAGAGCAAAGTCAGAGGATATCTATTGCCTCGACACAGCTCTCAATATGGTGACGGCTAAGGGCTAACCGTACTTACAGCACAAACCGTACTGGCGATGGCAACACGATCACATCTGAGCATTTTGGTTTTGCTGTTTCTTCAGCTTCATATCATAAAATAACAATGTAAATGTAAGTTCAGGCTCAGGTGATTTAAAAAAACTTCATAAACGCCATTATTATAAGCAAATATCAAATGAATGAAGTGTGAATTGGATCTATTATCATCATGACTGGAAATAGTGTGTTATTGTTTAGTTCTTAATTGAATGCAGCGACCCAAAAAACTATTTGCAACTATTTGAATCCTCTTCAAAGGATTTACAATCCTTCCAATTATCTTTTGCACTGCTGACTGCAATCTCACCTAGATTTGCACTACAAGTCACATTTACGCTCGGAGAGGGGGGGAATGCAATAAAAGTGAAGATGTTTAAATGACTGATGCTTCATGACGTGTCAGTGGGATACCATTGAAATCAGCCCGCAGTGTGAGAACACAAAAAGCACAGTACATTGCGTTCTTGCTTCAATTCTACAACGACAGTGTATAAAAATAGTCTTGTTGTCGCACCACTTCAACCTGTAGACTCACTCAAAAGAAATACCTTTCCTTTGCAGCCTAGGAATGAAAACAACTATTATGTTGTGCTAGTACTGTGTGACAATCATTTGGAGCAGCAGTCCTTGGCAGGCTGAGATATGGCAGATATGTTTGGAGGCCGCACAGAATTATTTGTGTAGCGTGGAGGTCAGCATTGATCCAGAATGCTGCAGCGTGTGTACCAACAAAACCTAAGAAAAGAGATAATATTACCCCTGTGTTAGCTTCTCAGCACCGGCTCCCTGTAAAATCTCAAACTGAGTTTTAAATCCTTCTCACCTGAACAACCCTAATTGTTTTTGGCACCGTCATATCTTAAAGGAGCTTATAGTACCATATTGCTCCACTAGAGAGCTGCACTCACAGTATGCACGGCTATGTGTGGTTCCAAAGGGTCTCAAAGGGTTGGATGGGAGTCAGAGCCTTCAGTTCTCAAACTCCTCTTCTGTGGAAACAGCTCCCAGTTTCAGTCCGGGGGGCCGACACACTCGCCACATTTAAAGAACAAGCTTACGAATTCCCTCTTTGGTTGGCACGGGTTTCAGTGCAGCCCCTAGATGTGCTGCTGTAGGCCTCGGCTGCTAGGGGACTTCCTAGGAGACACTGATCTCCTCTCTCCTTCTGGATGAATTCATGTCCCATTAATGCTCATTCCTAGCTTTCCTTCTTTCCTTGAGTCGTTGTGCTGTCTCACAGGTTTCCATGGACCTTGGTTATATCTGGACCGTGGCTGTACCCCCTGCTACCATCAGTATTACTATTATTACCGATATATTACTGCTTTTAATCCTAATTAGTATTCTACTATATCCACTGCACTCATTATTATTAGAAGTTGTAATTATTCTGCTTACTTCTGATCTATTGTATTTCTGCTCCTCCTGGGAGGGATCCCTCATAAGGTTTATTCCTTTGTCAAATACAAAACAGAGAGGCTGAGGCTGTGGGACGCCAGCTAACTGGACAGGGGGGCACGCCGTAAGAGACACAGAAAGTGGTAAATGAGCAGGGAGGCTGAATAAAATTACCCCAGTGAAATGAACATGGTATTGCTGTAGGAGAAAACTCAAAAACATCTGTCGTATCTGGATTGCAGGGAAAGATTGAAGGCAGTCATTAAGATTTAAAAGCATGCCAGCTGGTTGAGGTCAAACTCTCTTGTTGGAACAAGTTTGTTCAATGAGCTTTACAGCTCATAGCACTGTGGAAACGTCATCATTCTCGGACAGTGACCATCCATGACATCATTCATCGTGCTGGCTGAGTCTGACTGGTGCATACAGACCTGACTAAGGGCTGTGTACTGTAGGTGTACGGCTATAAAGCCAATGCATTCAGTGTGCAGCAGCTCATCCAACTCCAGATCGGATCAGAAAACGACGCTCAGACCACAGACCTTCAGCAGATAATATTCATGGGGTATTAAATACCATGTGCAAGCTGAGCAACTATTTGTTTCCCTTCTATTTAGTAGAGTAATACAGCTTGAGATTGCATGTCTTCAGAATGGAAGCTTGAAGACGTCACATTATTAAAAATAAAAAAAACATTTAAATTAAATGCCAAATGCTCCTTTGTCATTTGAGTGTTTATGTTGGCAATTACTCTAAAATAAAAGACCGGATTTAAACTGTGCTGTCTTTACGCTGTGTGCTGCCTGGAAACGGTGCTGATGAGACTTACAGTAGCTGTTGAACAGATAGGCAGGGGCTAGCAGTTGTAGTCACATTACGTCTACTGCTGCCGATACAAACATACAGACTGCAGCTCATTCATTATTAAATACAGAGAGCAGGCCAACAATCCAGGTCGTGCACATCACACCTCTGTGGGCTGTAAAAGCTACCTGCAGTCAGATACCGGCAGAAAACATTCATTGTTACGCGACGTCACTGACCCACATAACTGACGTCTTATCGTAAACAATCGCTGAGGTTTTGAAAAGTCCATCTGTGTCACACCAACTTATTCAGGGCCAAGAGCATGCCTGCTCCAGTGTGCGCCAAAAGGCAGCAGCTTTTCACCCGAGAGCTCTAGTTTATCTCAAGCTCATTATTAATAAAATGCCATCAGGCCCTCAGAGCATATTTCTCTGTCACTCAGGGCCTAGATTATACCACCCATTGGCTGCACGCAGTTAAATAATTTAACCAGCCGGAGGACTGCCTGTCACTTTTAAATTAACCCAAAAGGGGAAGAAAAACTAAATAAAGAATAACCGATAGCGAAGACAGACACTCGCCTCTCAGCAGATATGATGAGCCGCCTGAACTCGCTGCACATTCTTTCAACTCTGTCTCTTTGCTTGTGTTTTTCAACATTTGTTGAAAGAGTTTGTTGAAAGTTAAATGAGAAAAGATCCGTCGGCTTCTTAGAGCAAAGCTTGCACTTTGAATCCGAGCTCCGCTGGCTGAGCTGACTCATGAAAGGCCTCCACCACTCACTGCTCCCTCATTAGCTCCAACAGACATGAGAAATGACAGGGGGAAATATCTTTATGCGCCAAAGTTGCAGGTTGAGCTCGTTTCTATTTGTGTCCGTAGCTACTTTGTGTGGTCAAGCTACAGTAAGGTAGAAGAACACTTTGCTCCTTAATTTAATTACACATACATCACGGATACAGCTCACTGCACTCTGTGCTTACATGGACCTCAGCGGGAGTCGTAAACTAATCTCATGATGTCAACATGAGTGGACGCGTTATACTCCGATTTATCATACAGTCATTCTTCCTGCAGACAAAGTACAATGCGGCAAAAAGAGTTTTTTCTTACTTTCCCTGGTATCTGGAGGAACACAATCGAATGTGATGTCTGATGTCAATTTACATTCAAAGAAATAGTTTGACATTTTGGGAAATACACCATCTCTCTGCAACAATAAGTGAATGTCCAGTAAAACTGTTAAGGCTTTTCGACAAATACAGTCTATTCTCAATTAATTACCACTGCAAACTGAATAAATAAATACTCAGCATCATTGAAGCCAGTATTTATATAGTTGTTAAAATCCTGAATCAGTCTGATTACTTTAAGAAAGAAACAACTCAACTGTATTACTGCATTTACAAAACAACATACTTAAAACAAATTCAAGTTGTCCTCTTTTTGCGTGCTAAAAATAGCTTGACTTGAACACTGCATTACATCATAACAATGCCCAAATTCATGGAGAAACTTGTGTGGTAGTCACATGCTTGTGACACCGGCAGCATGAGAGCAGAGTAAGGTTACAGGTGGAATTTCCCTCGACTCTCCTTTCCCTCTGACGTCAGGGCCAGTGGCAGCGGTTTACTGCTGCAATCAAACATGTCCGACAAGGTGATATTCAGGTGTCAAGAGTCTGAGGTTGCGAAACAGCAGCGTACAATTATGGAACTGTGCAAACAGCAGTTCCTCTGCGAGCCCTCCACAGAAAACAGGCCAACATTAGGTATTTCTTCAGCATATAAAAAGGGGGAAGTTCAACAGTTTTATTTCTCTTTTCACAAGTCGGTTCCTGCATTTCTGCAAGTCATTTGAGGTGTCAGCCATCTCGTATGATTGTTTGTTTAGTCGAAGCATAAGAACATTGCCATCTTGTGGTTATTCCTTAGCCTCCAAATTACACCAAGTTACACCTAATGCCATTACTTAGCTGTAGCTGTTTTTCATTTGTTTAAAGTTGCAGGATTTAGCAAGCGAGTACATTTTATTTGTAGCTGAATGTGTGGACACTTATTACATCTCTGGGTTAAACAATGCCACAATTATTCCTGAATACTCAAATACCTCTGAACACGGTTACAGGGGGGTAAACCATTTTTTTTTTTAAAGATTACCACATATGCCAACTTGCAAAAGATTGCCAGTCTCTTGCAAGGCCACTCTAAAAGATTTTGTGAAACTGCAGTGCTGCTTTCTAAATAGGATAAAAGCTCAGATCTTCTTTTTGTGTAGCCAAATCAATATCCAGCAGCCCATTAAGGCCCGGCGGGTACGTCTTGGGCATTAAGAAGTGTCTAATGTCTGAGAAGCTCCTCGTCACCGGAGGGAGAACAACACAGGAAGGCTCTCCATTATTGCCCTTGGTCAGACTGCTGATGGTGACATCACGGTCACAGGATAAGAAGGCTACCGGGAACTGCTTTAACCTCAACCACGCAGTCTTCTGTCTGACGTGCACACACACACACACACACACACACACACACACACACACACACACACACTGTAAAGAATTAAAGCTACCAAAGCAGAGAGGACAAGGGAAGAGGAGAGGCTAAACGTGTGGGCACAAGCATGGCAGAATGTTTCTAAAACAAGGGCACATGCTCGAAGAAAACCCCCCAGAAGAAGCCAACTCCACATTAGAGTATTTTTGGAAAGTCTTGCTCTGGATAATTGATTTCAGGGGATGGATGGTTTCCAGTTAAGCACAAGCCTCTGCCAGTGTTCCCACCATAGGAATATTGTAAGGGGAGAGCGGGTGGGTGAAGGGTTGGTGTGTCCAGCTGGTCCCGTCTCCAGCGGGACTGACGAGCTCAGGGCTCGTAACTCTTTGCCTCCCTCTGCGTCACAGCCGCCTCCTCTAAAGGGAGCAACTGGAGTGGACCAATGAGATTGTGTTTGTCCGTCCCATGATACAAGCATCTTAACTGAAAAATGTAAACATCTGGCAAACATTTAGACTTGCCACAAAATAGAGTTGATCAACTAGACTAGGAAGAAACCCCTTTTGGCCTTGAATTGCACGCATTTGTAGAAATTGGGGAAAAACACAATTTATAGTTGTCCGCTCAAGGAGTATTTCAGACTCTCTCTCAAAACCCTCTTATTTTAGTGCAGATTTCCAGCCTGGGCTTCTTCAGTTGAATGAGTGACAGTGTGGAAATATCTGGTAATAACTAGAAAATGACCATAACAATCTCTGAGTGCCCAAGTTGACGTATCAAAATTGCTTAATTTATGCAACCAACAGTACGAGACCAAAAAAAGCAGTTTACTATAATTGAAGACATCAAAGAAAATCAAATATCCACATTTTAGAATCAGTTACTAGAAAAATTTATATATTTTATGGGAAAAACCAAACAACTCTAATAAGAGGCCAAACATCTAACATGTTAAAAGTGTATGAATACAGTAGATTAACATGGTTTGATAGTTAATAGAAAAGACTACAAATGGCATCAGGGTAAAGACTTACAGTCTGTCTGATATATGACTAAAAGAGAGCTCAACAATTAGTATTACAACTTTGAAAACAAATAAGCACCACAAATTGTACTGAACTTCCTCTTCATGTTTATATACAAATGGGTGGTTTCACACACACGGACACACACACACACGCACACACACGCACACTAGTGCAGTCACATGATGACCGACACAAAGGGGAGACACAGAAATAGCTGTATCCAAGTAGCTGTATCCAAGATGAAGATGACAGTCCTATCATCATATGAGTTCAGTCATGCTTCTTTAGTTGTAGTGTGAACACTTTATGTGTACTGAGTGAAGGCAAAGTGCAATATAATACATAAACTGCAACAATATTCTACAGGCCAATATCAGCTTAAAGTAATTTCACATGAAAAGCACCATGAACGATGTAGTAATTAACTCCAAATGGCTCTCACATAGGCCTAGTAGACAAACAGGTAGTAGGCCTGCATTGTAAGTTAAGGCTACCAGAAAGTAAGCAGTAAATATCAAACATACTCGACTGGACTCACCCTGGTAGAAGATGTCATCAGCACAGCAAACGTCCTGGCGTCATGCTCTCAGTTCGTGTCTCTGTCCTCGTGAAAACACGCTGGGTGAGACAGACGGTACTATAGCTCCATCATCCCACAGTCAGCCGTCGACTTTAACATCCTGCTGCCTTCGTGTGCTTTCTGACACAAGGTTGCAGTTTTTCTTCGACAGGGGCTGATGCGTGGGGAATTCCTAACAGTCACATTTTCCTGGGAAATGATTGGCCCAGTAAGCAGAGTTTGTCCTACTGTAGCCTCGTAGTAGTAAAGAGGAATCAGGAGTAGTGGTTTTAAGAGGGTGGATTAAAAGGCGTTAAGACAAAACAGTAGTCGCGTCATGCCCTAAATGTAAATAATGACCAATAGATATTTCTTATTAATATTAGTAGCATATTATTTACATGTAAACCATTACTGAAATGGAGCAAACCATTAAAAAAAACTGGTATCTAAGCGACAGCTCGGTTAACATTAATGTTAATAAACCGTGACGCGGTCACAGGTGTCAGTTTAAAGGCGATCGTGTTAACAGCTCCACGCGATTTAGGTCAAATTAAGTTGCAGACGGAAGGAAAAAAAGCGGTTGTAGGCTTCAAGCTTGCGTTAAAGTTTTTTTTTTAGACGAGTTTGTTTTCCTCGACCAGGCAACGATAAGCATTCGCACAGAGAGATAAAAGTGCAAATGGGCATCTTCCGGGAAGGTCCAAGCCCTTGTGAGATGAGAGCAACAGAGGATAACTCCTTAGCGGGCGGGGTCTAAAGCAACGTAAGATTGCCAGAAAAGGACGAGCGTGAATTGCAATAGCTATATCGGATAGGTGAAAACAGCGATCATTCGTAAATTTGAAGGTGCTTTAATATATTTGGGATATTCAAAGGAATTATTATAACCTTGGAAAAAATTACGTTCCCATACCGGGAGTCGAACCCGGGCCGCCTGGGTGAAAACCAGGAATCCTAACCGCTAGACCATATGGGAATTATGACGTACGGTGCCGTCTCTCTGTATATTTAGCTGATATAATATTTAATAAAAAGGAACATATATATTTGCAATCATCTGACACACCAATAAGCTGTAGTTGCCATGATATCTACATACTCGTTACATTCAAGTCAATTTTGTCCTCGATTGTTTTGATGTGTAAGAAACACTTGGTGCGAGGTACCATCTAGTGGTCTTTAACTGCTACTGTTGATTGAATACAGGATGTCAGCCGTAAACAACTTGTGTTGGTAACAGTTAATGATTATACCCAAAGTAACTAATTGAATATGAATTTAATTAACTGCTATATTCGCACGAAACAAATTAATCTGACGTACAAAGTAAGGATAAAACCTTAAAATTACACGAATTGTTAGTGTTCTAAACAAACTCAATATGGGTGCTAAACATATGACGTAATTTCATATGGACTTCCACAAGTGTAGAGACGGGGTTCATCCGCTGTATAGAAATACTTTAACTAAGTATACGCCGACCTGAAACCGGTTTACACAAATTAAACAGTTACACGCGTAATACTCCAATAAATGACAAGTTCAGCGTGTGTATGTGGCTGATACAGCTCACCAATTCACAACCAGTCGGTGAAGATACCCTCCTCTTTCTAGCTCGAGTGGTAGCGCCCTTAGACTCGCACAGGCAGCCAAATATTTGACAAACTAGCAATGGTTGGCTAGTCAGTAAGGAGTTAAAATAACACACCGTGAAAAATACATATTTCCCTGACACATAACCCGTTTACGTTTATGCCCAGGATTTAGGTTTCTGCGTCAACAGGATGTCAACTCCAGCAAGACGACGTTTAATGAGAGATTTTAAACGGTAAGCGACAGGAAAACATCAGCGAAGTACGCTAATAGCGTAAGCTAACGTTAGCTTGTTATCGTTAGCCCATAACGGCTAGGGAACTACAACTCTAATAATACAACACACACGTAAACACGGGCGGAATCTTTGTGTGCGAGGGCACTGAATGCTGTCGTGTTGTGTGTCGTTTTAACTAACGTTAGCTAACTTCTGGTCTCAGATTAACAGGTAACGTTCCTGTCGACCAGTGTTGGCAAGGCAGCGAGTAGCGACGACTGTTGTGCAATTCACGATCCCTGCTCGCTGTCGTGGATACCAGATGTCGAGTGTCCATGTTTTTAAACATTGTAACATAATAGTCTCGCCTTCCCCGAAACTGTCACTGGTTATGTTCATACGTGGTGTGTATGTAGACCCACTGGTCTGTATTTGTAACTGGTTATACTGGTGAAGTCGGTGGCCAGATGGCCCTTCACAGGCACATGAGAGGTTTGTGGAAATGAGCAGTGGCTAAACACACGATCATCAGAGGATCTCCGATTCCCGTGCACATGGATCACTATCTAAAGCCTGCGGATAAGCAACCAGCTGCCAGGCAGTCACTAAAGGTCTGCAGACACTCCGGCGCAGTCCGCTCCTGCACGCGGTTTATTTTCTACATGTTCCGACTAAATCCAGTTGATGGTCACAGACAAAGGCCGAGAGTTAATCCTGGTTTGCCCACTGTCCAAATCAATCAACACAGTATTTCTCTGACAACGTAATAAACTGTCACGAAGACCGTGGCTCGACTGGCCGAGTAGGTGACGGCATTGTTCAGTGTCACTAAGATAGGACAGTGCACCATTAACAACTCTATTCCCAACCGTACAATCTTACAGCAGTATGATGTATAGCATTACATTACCAACACAGACATTCCAGATGCGTAATTAGCTTTGTATTCATGTGTCCTGGCTTGTATGTACAGCTGTAAATTTGCTATTGAAAATGAGCAAACTCTCAGCCACACAGAACATGGAGCTTGTATTCCGGCTTTCATATTCAATGAGACCTGTCTGCTGATTTAACTTCCATCTGTTTTGCTCTTTTGAATATCACCTGTAGTTTGTGATGCCATTGTGTGTTGTTTTTTTTGCTCTATTAGACTGCAAGAGGATCCTCCAGCTGGAGTGAGTGGGGCACCATCAGAGAACAATATCATGGTATGGAATGCTGTCATTTTTGGGTAAGTTAAGTTTAGGTCATTTGTTATGATCATTCATTTTCATAATGAGTTGTTTTGTAGAAATAGTAACGGCTTGTTTTTGGATATACAATGTTACTATACTGTAGTTTATGTCTGCGGATTTTGTGAGTATTTAAAATGAGGGTATGAAAAGTGAATTGGATGTTGTTGGTTTTGAAAGTGATGATCGAAGGTGTGTTTTGTACCTCTCTTTTAGACCTGAGGGAACACCTTTTGAAGATGGTAAGTCTTCTTAAAGCTCTACATGCAAACAATGTGTATTCCCAGCCCCCGTTATGACATTGCTCATTATTATTCATGAGAACCCTATCATTGGACATGGGGAGTTAAATTACATTTGTTGGTACGTTAATAATCAGATTTGATGCCTTGAGTGTTATATTAAAATCACCAGAACAATCAAATCAAATAAATACATGCATGCATTTTCAAGTTGACTAGATTACTGTAATGCACTGTAACACTGTTACTTTTCCTACGATAAACTGTTACTAGTTAATGTATCTCAATTAACACAATGTTGTTTCTTCTTACTTTCAGGAACCTTCAAACTTACCATTGAATTCACAGAGGAATATCCAAATAAACCTCCAACAGTGCGATTTGTCTCAAAAATGTTTCATCCAAATGGTATGTTACTTATATAGCACTAACTATTTAAAATCCGAAATGTACATTATGTTACTTATACATCATTTTATTACACTAAATGTTTGACTTTTATATGTGTGCTACTTTGCAGTGTATGCCGACGGCAGCATATGCTTAGATATACTTCAGAATCGTTGGAGTCCAACCTACGATGTCTCTTCAATCTTAACTTCAATACAGGTAATCCAACATTCCTTCATGCAGATAAACGCATCGTGTATCAATGCATATTAGGATTAGTTGAAGTGACGAAGGGAAATAATATCAGGGTTCTTACGGTCATGGAAAACCTGGATAAGTCATGGAATTTAAAAATGGTAATATCCAGGCCTGGAAAAGTCATGGAAAATACTTAAATCACAAAAGTTTTGGAAAAGTCATGGACATTTGTTATATTCACTTGTTCATTTACACCGAGTTTGAAATAATTCATATGTTTTAGAAAGAAAGACTCAAAATATAAGACGGGATACGCTCTCATACTGGTGGCGCAATTTTTTTTTTTTTCGCGTTGGAAGTGAACGCACCTTTACTGGAAAGTTCCATGGCCATAGCTCGGGAAGCAAATGTTTATTCTTTAAATAAAATAGTGTCTCTTATTCATTTGTTTCATTAAATGTATACTGTATGCTAAGTGTTCTCACTTTTTCATGTATAAATCGAGATTTCAGTTTGGTCATGGACATTTGGTTTAAAGTCATGGAAAAGTCATAGAAATCCATTGATCAACATGTGTAAGAACCCTGTGATATCTATGTAAACAAGTAATGTATATGTTATGACGGTTATGACTTAATTTGAAACATTTTCTGTTGTGTATTTCAAGTCTTTACTGGATGAGCCAAACCCAAACAGTCCAGCCAACAGCCAAGCAGCCCAGCTGTACCAGGAAAACAAGCGGGAGTACGAGAAGAGGGTTTCTGCTATTGTTGAACAGAGTTGGCGTGACTGTTGACCCCCGTTATCGCTCGAGTATGAACAGTGTCCGGCCCAGAATCAAGAAACCACGATCAAGAACACAGCCGATCTCACAGAAATAAAATGACACATTTTAAAATCCTTCTCAGTATATTTGTCCCATAACTGTTGCTAAGTTTGTATGCTGTTGTTGTGGCATTCATTCCTGCCAAAAGCTATTGTTGGGCTATAGCGTATGTTTTTTTAAAGTAAATGTACCTTGTTATATCTGGGTTACTTGCTACATGCACCAACTCTTTTCTTAAAAAAAAAAGGGGGGGGGGGGCAATAGCCAGTCTGTCACTTTTCTACCCGTTTATTTTTTTTATTTTTACATGAAGTAAACTGGTTGGATGACACAGTGACAGTTATTTAGATGTGCTTGCTGCGTGGTTTGCTGTGTAGATACCGACAGTACATCTTTACAAAAAACAGCTGTTCATGGGTTTCTCCTTCTGTTTCAGTGGCCTCACTTCTTTTGCTTGTTTCCATCTGTCCTTTGAATGTCTTTCAGAGGAATAGAAAATTAAACTGGCATGAACGTCCATCCTCCTATGAGGTTGTCAGCTCAACAGATGCCTTTGGGGTCATTTGTATCAACTGTGTCTTGTGAAGGCCTGCCTTTGGGTTTAAAACAAACATTGTAGATATTGCTGAATATATAGATACGTGTCCCTCAACACAGAAGCAAGATATTTACTTTCCTTTCTGGGCGCTTAGCTTTGTTTCATGCAGTTTCATAATGCTGACATTTCTATGCTATTTTACAATCTCACTGTTTAAAAACAGGAAAGTGTCCGTTTTCAGATTATAAAACGTTGCAGCGTAACCCATGTAACAAACTGTACATTTTCTTGTAAATAAAATAAATATACACCAGTTGTCTGTTGCTTTTAACTCAATACAAAAATATCCATCTGTCATCAGTTTGAATTTATTCAGTCATTACAGCTGTGAAAACAAGCAGACAAGTTAACTGTACTCACATAAACCAACACATCTGACATTTAACAAAGATCATAGCTTACAGTTTCCATGTGAACATTTTCTGATTATGGATGCAACTTGTATTCGTAGAATGACCTCCAGGTGGGGAAAGAGCAGACAGCATTGCTGGTAGAGAGATAGAGATGTATCACTACATTGAGACCGATATGAGCATCGAGCTACAGTTTGATGCCTCGCGATGAGTCAACTGTCAACCATGTTCAATAACAAGCAGTGAAAAGTTCCTTAAATAACCAACCAATAGTTGTGAATCCTAATAACAAAACATAAACCTTTTTTTTATTTTAATTCTTAAAGTAAGGAAATTATATCACAAAGTATTGAAGATTGTGCAAAATTCAAACAAATAGACTTGGAATGGCAGGAGACAGAACAAAAGACAAATCACCTATTCTAAAGCTAAGAGTACAATGCATGGAAAAGGAATGCAGAAGCCACAGGCCATCCCTGAAGGACTGTTTTATTCATGTGTGTTGTACATTTGTCACATACAAGTATAAACACAGCTGTTACACTTGAGTGTGATTTGCACTGAAGTCTAAATGGATATCCAATGTTTTTTAAATATTTTGCCCTGCATGCACGTCAGTGAATGGCCTGAGGTTTCACAAGCTCGTATCGTCCCACCTGTCCCTCCTGTAAAAGCTGACCAATGAGCTGGTCTTTGTGGACTTTGCGACTGACGATAAGGAACCGCTGCCGCCCCTGTCCGTACGACTTGCTTCGCAGGCCGTACTTCTGAGATATCTGGTGGATCTGCTTGCGCTCGTCGTTGTTGAGGTCAGTGGCGAATCGAAGGTCATCCTGGCGATCAGAACTGGTGTAGTTACGAATGATGTTCTCAATGTCACGCTTGCTGAGCTGGTTTCCGGATTTGGTTGTGTCCAAACCGAAACCTTCTCTGGAGAACTGCTCCTTCACTTTGATAGGCTCTGAGATCCCCTCCCCGTCTCTGCCCAGACCGCCTCCTTTCCAGCCCATTTTGCGGAGCAGCTGGTTTCCAATGTTGTCTTCCTTAATCTCGTGCTTTAAGGCCTCCTGGCCGGAGCGAGCCAGGATCTGGGACCGCGATAAGGCGTCACAGTGACCCTCCTTTCTGAGGTTGGATTTGACCACAGCCTGCGTCTGCCTCAAGGTGGTCAAGGCCTCCTTGGCGGCAATGTGCTTCACAACTTTCTTCGGCCCAAGCCCTGCTGCTACATACTGTCCTTCCAAATAAACCTCACACCTCCATCGGTGATCAGGCAGAACTGTGAACTTGTAATCAGCAGTCACTTTGTTAAACTGCGCCGTGTCATTAATGATACAGATTGCATTGTCAGAGTTTTCCAGGATGACCAACTCACTCAGATGCTTCTTTTTGCCAACCTGTGGTCCAAAGCGTCCACCAGAGTCTGATTGACTATTTCCTCTGGAGTACTGTGACAGTTGTTGATGCTGCTGCTGCTGTTGTTGTTGTTGTTGTTGCTGTTGCTGTTCATCCTGTTCTCGTTGCGCCTGGTTCATCCGAAGTTTCCTCACAGCATCTTCGGCCGCTAAATGCTTTGAGCTCTTTTTGGTTCCCGTCGACTGCGACACCAGCTCATCCTGCAGGAAGACGCTGCACAGCCACGCACTGTTGTTGGGGAGCAGGTCAAACTTATAGTCTATCTTCATGCGATTAAAAGCTGCAGAGTTGTTGAGTATGCAGATGGCGTCGTGAGCATTGTCCATCACCACAAACTCTGTCCAGTGTTTCCGTTGGTCGGGCTCGTACTGTCCCTTAGAGCTGGGTGTCGGTTTATCCTCTGGGTTTCGGAGTGCGGGTAAGAAGCCGGGGGTTGGGCTCTGCATCTGGCACACAACGATGTCGTTGACTACAGAGTGTCTGTATTTGCGCTGCACCACACGAACCTCCACCGTTTTCAGGAAGAGTTTGACGGCCTGCTCAGAGGCCCGGTCCCTCGCTCCATTCTTACTCCCAGAGTATCCGGTGGCCAGATACACACCCTGACATCTCAATTCACAGGCGTAACCATCGCTTGGCACTTTCCTGTTCTTCGGTAGGTCGGATTGAGGAATGTCCTTCAGGTTGACGTATATATACTCGGGATTAGTCTTGCAAGCCTGAATGCTGCGGCTCAACATGAAATTATAGTTGGGCGACTCACTTCCAGTAATGAACATCGGGTCCAGAAACGCAACCGCCAATGCAGACGCTACGTTGGAAATCAGCCGTTGCTTCTCCTCCATTGTTGGCTGAGATATTGGACTAGGCTGTGACGAAGAGACGGCCTGGGAAGTGGTGGGACTGCTCCTCCCTGGGCTGTTGTAGACTCTGCTGAATGGCCTGCTTGATGCCGGCCGGTCCAGCTGACCGTATCCCAAACCCTGACTTCCTGATGTGCTCCCTCCCCCGTATCCATTGTATCTTTGGGGCTGAGAAAAGGACTCTGATCCTCGCGTGGAGTGGGTTTGATACTTGGCGGAGTAGTCCTGCTCCGTTTTGACCATAAAGTTTGAACTGGGCCAACGTTCTCCAAACCCCAACCCACTTGTGGTACCTGGACAATCTTCTCTGTCTCTCGGGGAACGCCAAGAGTCAGAATTTGCGCCTGAAACTCTGTCAAAAGAAGGCCTCAGGGAGGAGAAGCCCTGCGCTCGGCTGGTGCCGCTGTAGGTAGAGCGGTCAGAGTCCCACTGTCTTCCACCGAACGACTCGCTCCTCCTGCGCTCCTTATCGTTTTCCTTCTCATCAGTGCCAGGCCCGCCGCTGCTTCCACCACTGACAAAGTGCACAGGCTCAAATCGAGGTCTGGAACCAAATTTTGACATCGGCATTTTCCTCATGGGCTCGTCTCCTGCAACAACATAATAGAGGTTAAAAAATAAAAAATAGAAAAGTGTCCAATTTGACGAATAAATAAATTAACCAAGATGGGCAAAAAGGGTTAATGTCATAAAAGTCCCATGAAACCTGTTTGAAGGTGCGATTTCATTCTTTTCTTCAAACGGGATGTTGTGGCAGAACTCAATGGTCAAGTTTCTGAAGTTGGCAGGTCAAAGACTGTAAAATGGGCACAAATTGTAACTTGCCTCCTTAACCATCCCCATTTACAGAGGAGGAAGATGTGCATTTCAAACTGTTGTGCGACGCAGTTTTGAGCCTTTAACGATAAGTCTGGTAAACGTCTGTATTTTTCTTATTAACAAATCCAATGAAAAATTAAAGGCAATTTAACAGTAAATAACTCCTTCTAACACAGATCTGTAAATACAACAGGACCATATTTCCAGAGTGTGACATTTTTAACGTTAAGATGACGGCCATATTGTCTGCCCAGAGAATACACTGCTGCTGCCGTTTACATTCTCCCCTAATGCAAATGTAAAAAAGTAAAGAAACAGGAATACACTACCATTTGTGTTCTGTAATGCGTTTCTTGGATACAATCAATGCAACTGCATTTAGCTGTGCAACATTGTGTTGCAGAAAGACAATAAATGATCCTTGATATAATGTCTGTAAAGCCAAAACCCAATATATCTTATTTATTTGTGCCAGACCACAAAATCACATTTCTTCAAAACAATAAGCTTGTGCAATGTAGTTAATTTATCGTCAATCCCACATCCGCTCTCCTGCTGCCTTAAAACTCAGTCATGCACCAAATATGCAGCTGAAAATGGAAAATTGCACTACTTTGCACCTCAAAAAAAGGAAATCAACCTTTTGCTCAATAAATGAGCGTTTTGCATGTCTATGAGTAGTTATAAGTGTGATACAAAATATATACATGTAGGCATATTTGGATATTAAGAAACAGCAGATGACCACAAGACGATACAACCCAGATCAACACTTACTGCCATCAGAAGAAGTGGGTCTCTTTTTTGCTTCAGAACTAGGACTTGGGTCAAAGGAGGGCATTTCGCCAATGCCGGTCCCTTGTGCCATCACCAGCAGCGTCCCAATCAAATCCAAGCCATACCTGTTATCGAGGCAACATATGCGAGTTAGACACAACACGAATGGACACAATATGAAACACACACACAACCTTTGGCCGTAGAGTTAAGACCCCACGCTGCCTGAAGGCTCACAACATCCCATGGAGAACAAACTGCAGCAAGCAGGGGCTAAAACACAAACTATCCATACATGCCTGGACAAAAAATATGTCATTTAATACTAATGCTAGAAATAAAGTGTAAGTTGCGATATTAAACGAGGGAAATACAGTTGCAGTTGGCATCAAAACAAGGCCGTGGCAGAATGACGCAGTAGGCCAAACGATTTATTTTCTCACGTGTTTTCTAAAAAAAAACCACATATGAACATTTAAATATGCTACTTGTTAGCCGCGTCACCTTCCTACCTCAAGGTGTAGCCTTTGGTTCGATGTGTACTTCTGTCCTTCGGCTGAGGAAGAGACCGTGCACGTATCCGTGTTTAGCCAGCGAGCTAACACGGGCTCCCCGGAGGAGACTGCTAGCTTCGGCCAGCTAGCTGCTAGCTGCTAGCCCGGAGCTAACCCGGCTGCTCTGCGGCAAGCAGCAACCTGCTCGTATAGTTTTATTTCGGATTCAGGAACCAAAATGTACGCGAGTGTCCTCTAAGTGTAGCATACGAGACGGTCGGATTGAAAAGATGCGTAAAACTTCCTGGGAGCTCCATACACCCGTTGAATTAGATAAGCTAACGTTAGCAGGAAGCCTCCATTTTCTAGTCCAGCTACGGTAAAAAAAAAACATGGCGTCTGTCGGCGCACTGACCCACAATGCTTTGCTGGAAGTTCACGTCAGACAAAAAATATTAAGAATATATTTTTGTATTTACTGACTAATAAAATAAGCTACGACTCCTTTAAAAATGTACGCAGGTATTACTCATTATTATCCTGTTGAGGAGAATATACATTATTAAGTGTGTGAGGGCTCTCAGTTACACTTCTTCAACTGTTCTGGCACTGTGCCCATACTAAAAGGACGGGGGTAGATTTAATATTGATAATATTGACTCTGATTTCACTTAATGCAAAGAGGTTTTGTTTTAATTAATGTAATGACAATGGAATTAATGAATATTACATTATGCACCTAATCTTTCTTTGCCAAATCTTCCACAATCAAGGTCAAGGTATCAAGGTATCAAGGTTTTTTATTTGCCATCTGTGCCTAGACCAGCTGTCTGGACACATCGGAATTGTGTTTGCAGGGCTCTCCGAGTCAACAGATACAAAACAAACACACTATAATAGTAACAATAATAATAATAATAGAAATGTGAAAAATATATTTTAAAAAGCACTGTACAAAAAACAGTGTGGTAAAGTGTGTGCAGTATTAACAGTATTAACAGTATTAAGTACATATTTTAACAGGTTATCAAAAATAAACATAAGAAAGGAGAGTGCAGGGATAACAAATAACTAAGAAGGCTAGAGATGTGCCTAGCTTGTAAAAGTAAAAGAAGGAAACAGGGGGAAGGGGACAGTTGTCAATCAAAATTGTATAACTCAGAGCCATTTTTGATTATGTATGGGAATGGAACTAATATAAACTATTTGATGAATATGTGCATTTTCATTCATGCAACTACTGTATTTGTATGTATGGAATGAATAAAGTATTCTGGCTTTGTATACTGTCCCCTGTAATTCACCCGACAAATGTCTACAACTGCTCTTCCTAGTGTCGCAAACAAATGTATTTTTAGATGAAATGTTCCTCTTCGGGTGTCCTCTGCTTGTTCTGCAAATAAAAGTAATACTACCAGTATAAAATGATGTGCTGAGAGTAAAAGTACATTTCCCCCTGAAATTTAGTAAAGTAGAAGTTTTATTGCAATTCCTAAAGTACATCTACTTTAAAATTAACTTAATTATTGCATTTCACCATGCACTTTCTTAAACTGTGATATTTATTTTATACCCATCATGTATCGCCAAATAATTAACCCATTACTATTATATTAGGTGTTTTTATTGCACTGCATTTGTAATTTGGACCCTAAGCTTTGAAATGCTGTAGAACGTAACTGTTTTTGTATAATTAAGTTAAAAAATAAATTACACAATGTATTCTTTAACTGCTGAAAATGGAGGAGTCCCACTGTTGTAATACTCATATACAGTAGTAAGTACTGAGTTTTACAGGCCACAAAAACTATGATGCTGTTATTTAAATAAATACAAAATAAAACATTACTGTCCAACACTGTAAATAAAAGGCAAAAGCTTAATATGTTTGGATCATTTTGTTTTTATTGAAAATGTACATCAATGGAATCAAACTAAAGATATTTAATTATTTGTATTGTGGGAGAGTATTTGACTACAAGAAGTGATGACTGATACTAGAAAAATGTATGGCATTTTCTGACACCAATATGTTACTTTACACTCAGATTCACGTCCAAAGGTCATAGGTAATAAACCACAAGTCTCCACTCCAATACACAAAATATATCCTTATAAATTATACAAATGCATGAGTATCTTTTTAATACTCCTATCTGGGATTCAGTTCAACTCCATCTTACACTAATAGTTGGCAAAAAAGGGAGCTGAAATGATAAGACAGAGCAAATATACATCAATAATATGCACCATTTGGAGAAAACAGCAATGACGTTAAAATAGATTGAAAAACTGAATTATCAAGGGATAAAAACCAAGCAGGTCAAAGATCAAATAGGTAATCAAATAAAAAGATGCATGCAAAAAATATAGAATAGGCTGGTGAATATTAAAGCACAATGTTTAATAAAAAGGCCATTACATGTGACCTCCATGGTATTCTACAGTGATTTGTAAACATGGGCAGCATCAAATGAAGTGGTAAGAAGGAATATTGCTTTGGCTTTCGCATTAAATCAATTTTAGTGTTCAGAATACCTGGAAGCAGGAGGTTTTCATTTCAAACTGGACTTGAGAAAACAACACGACTCATTATATTCATAAAACGTTCAACATAGTGCATTAGGTGCTTCTTGACTGTATTAAGAACCCTATTGAAAAGATGAGTGCATAGACCAAGTCATTGTAATTAAAATAATAATGTCACACAAGTCGTGTCAATGTGTTAACCCAAACTGATGATTTCTATGAACTACAAGCATTTATTTATATACATTAAGACATAACAGCAGATTTAAACTTTGCCCGGTTCCCAACCTGCATGGGTTTAGAGCGTCACCAGGTGGTCAGAAATACCATGCGAGTCCACATAAGGCCATAATAAAAAAAAAAAAAAAAAAAAAAAAGGAGAAGCAATGGGGAGAATAAAAAAAGGGTCGATACAGCGAGAAAAACGGAGAGAGGTAAAGGGTGCTTAGTTCTTGCTGAAGCTGCAATCCCCTCTTCAGGTGGTCAAGACAGATTAAAAGAAGCTAAAGAGACAAAGAGAAAGCCAGCAGTTAGAAAGGTGGCAAAGCAGAAACTCTTACAAAACAACACACGTCAATCGGATTTTTGGTAATACATATATAAGTTTGATTATCATAAATACAAAGTGAGGTGGTAAAAAATCTCTGGGATCATAGTTGATCAAGCAACACAATAAGCATACAACAATGAGATGATATTGTGTCCACTGATGATGCTGCATGGATGTTAAACTGTGTATCGATCACAACTCATCCGTGGTCCAATTTACAAGAGAAAAACAAGTGTTAATAATGTTCCAAATATGACAATAAATGAACAAGTGTGCATATAATCTCCATCAAGTGGAAAAGGTGTTAGTAACAGCCACAAAAACAAACTGTGCACATTTAAAACACAAGCAGAGGCAAAAAAGCAGAAGCCGCAAGATTTGGATTGCTGAAGGTGAGGTTAGAGCTGCAGTGGCACACAGATACACATTAAAGATAAATTATAGTAGAGCAGGTAATGATTAAGAAACCCTGAAGGATGGGGGTCCACAAAGCCTCTGGTCACATTTGAGGTACTCAGTACCCACACAGGCTGGTCCCTTAGCAAAGCTTGAGGGCTGAGGGCCTACTCAGTGCAGAGCCAGGGATTACTGCAAAGGAAAGTGAGACCACACAGACCAGTGAGCTGAGGGTTAGAGGACGGAACGGCTCTTTCTTTGTCGTCATGTATTCTGACCCTTTAGCATGTGGAAAGGGGTTTTATGCAGTCTTGAATATAAGACAATTTGATCTCGCAAAGCAACCGTGAACCTTGAAGTGGTGAAGAAACAAGTAATGACTGATCAGATTATGACAGTAACGTTTATCGGCATCGACATTCATTCACGGCCTTCGAGACTTGGACAGTATTAATCTCCAACTACGAACAAATAGACCGAAACAAATTACGCGGAACCATTTGGATTGATTAACATTTGTGTCTAATCTCCTAATTTACGGCAATATTGGACATACACAATAATTATGGCCACAGTTGTAATAGTTGGTGAAAAATTGGCCTTTATTTACTTTTGAGATCATATTTTTGTATGTGTAACAGCGATACAAACACTGGACATCATAAGGAACTACTTTTAAATGTGCCTTCAAGGTAAGTGAAATAAAAAGAAAGTTACAATTGAACAGACAGCATTAATATATACTTAGAAAACATCACATTTGTGTATAAAAAAAGTGCAAATGTGAAAGCTAATACAAGTATGCAAATAACACACGACAATGAATGAGGTACGGGAGAAGTGTCAGGAGATTAGGCTCACAACTACTCATGCATCTGGATAAAGTGAAACAGCATCAGCAACAGGACATAAGTACCAGAACAAATGAAATCTCAAATTCAATTAAAGTGAGGTAACAATGAGTGGACACTTTAAAGTTATATTTCTTAAGATTTTCCTGAACTGTAATCCCCTTATAATATTATTCAAAACTACTGTTAGTGGTTAGTGATGCTGTACTCACGTGCTGTTAGCAAGGTGACGACAGGCCTAAAACCGTCATCAACAAACTAACAAGGTCTAAATACCTACACGTTTTTCATTCAGAAACGGTTTGTAAAAGGTAGAATCCCCGTACTGATCGCGGTGCTTTAATCTGCAGATGGCTCAATATGAACTTAATCCATCCTCGCATCAATTGACCTAATTCTTTCTTTCCTTTGATCTTCTGCGGATCTTTGACCGCACATGTCTTTCATGTCGGATGCATGTTTCACTTTACCCCCAGTACATTTCTGCCCATCACTACAGTAGCCATGTATGTTATTTTCAAAAAGCTCACTCATGCAATTAATCACTTAATATAAAAACAAAAAATTAAAATTTGTATAAAAGAGTCCAGCCAAACAACGGCTTGTACGAACCATATAATATACAAGCATCATTCAGCAAAAAACTGTCAAACTGATAGCAATGCCCAGCGTCTTCCAGAGAGCAGGGGGCATGTGGAGGGTTGCATTATGGGGGTTGGGTGAGGGGGGGGGGAGGGGTACTGTAAAAAGATGATGGGTTGGAAACTCATTCACAGCAGGACGGCCACAAGGGAGCACTTTTTCTACAGGAATCCTAAGCTGGAAATGAGAGAGAAGGGCTGTTATTGCTTTCTTTTGAGTTGAAACATCATCACGACACACACACCGCTTCACAGGACAACACATCGACGTTAGTGACCAGGCGGCGTTTAGAGAAGGTCGTGCTCCAAAAGGCTCGAGCGCACAGAGGTCAGGCAAGTACAGTCGTCTCTTTCAAATCAGCTGAATAAATGTATTGTATTTGCAAAGGTTTGGTCCCGCCCCTGAGCTAATTTAATAAACACAGGGTTCTTACACATTTTAACCAATGGATTTTCATGACTTTTCACCAAATTTCCATGACTAAACTGAAATCTCGGTATATACATGAACATCTTAGAAAATGTTGCGTATTGAGAGCGTACGCCGGCTTATATTTTGAGCGACTTTCTTTAAAAAACATAATAATTATTTCAAACTCGGTGTAAATGAACATGTGATTATAACAAATTTCCATGACTTTTCCAAAACTTTTATGATTTAAGTTTTTTCCATGACTTTTCCAGGCCTGGAAATGACCATTTTGAAATTCCATGACTTTTCCAGGTTTTCCATGACCGTCCGAACCCTGTTAACAATGTGTTTGATAGTCTTCCTCATCAGCAGCTTGCTTTTGTCTATTTTAAGAGTCGCGAGCTGCTTGAGGAGTTGACAGATTGCTAGACAGATGTCTTTGTTCACTTCTAGCCTCCCTCAGCGGTTGAGACTCAACAACATCTCTCTGTGGATTTGGCTTTTTATCCACTCAAGAGGGAGGGGGAGGCAGCGGAAGTCATCATACGGCTGTGAGATCAACAAAACATGTCATCGCTACCAACAGAGCCGGGCCCCGGGGCTGTGAGTCGCAGTTCAGCCTTCAATGGTTCTTTGTGCGATTGCAGGGCTGGATGGGGACGGACTTTGTAGAGCCACAAAAAAAAACTGTTATGGATTTAGGGAGGCAGATGGGCAGTTTATCAAACGGGTGTGTGGGGAGCTAATAAACTGGTTTATTTAGAAGCTTGCACAAGGGCAGTAAACACGGCCAGCTCAAGGATATGATGGACACAGATGTTACAGGTGATATACGGTCGGCCTGCACTGGTAGCATCATTACTGTGCCCATCTATCTCAATACATATTAAAAGTGAAAATGAAATGCATGTTAATTTTGATCATATATGTTATAGCTTTCAAGATCCATTTTATTTGTGTTTGAATTTTAATGTGGAGATGCAGAAAGACAGTTTTGTGCGCAGCCTGTTCTATATTTAGGCAGGTACAGGATATCAATTAAAAAGGGGAGAGCAGCAAACTCTCATTTGGCTGATGTTTATTATAATTTGTAGTTCTTTATTCATGTGCGGGTCATAAATTAAAAGTCGATCCCTCACCTATATTTTCCGTTCTTATATTTTAAGACAGTCTTACCAGAAAAGATGTCCCATGCAGCATGCAGCAAAAGTGGGAGGAGTTAACTGGAAAACATTACGGATGCAACATAGGTGACACATGCACTCACAGGACAGATTAATATCTACACAACAAGCAGTTATTAATATTTGTGTCTTCTGAAAACTGGAGGAAAACACTGAGGGAGAAACATGAATATTATCCGTGTTAACACTTGAAGTGCAGGACTTCTTTAGTCGGTTCTAATCAGTGAACCACAGGCCAAGCTAAAGTTGCACAGAGGCCCCCTTTTTGGAAGAGAAACTTTCGATGCAGAGCTCATACAGAGAAGAAGTGGCTGTGAAGAAAATAAAGCAACAAGAACCTTCTCAGTGCAAGTGTCTTCTTCCATTTCTAACAGGCACGGCGTCACATCAGCTTCAACACAGAACCAGGAGTCGATTACCAACATGACGGGACCAACAATGTAAACAGCACTAAATTATACTCAAAAGTCAAAACACATGTGGCTTCAAACACTGCCTGTAAGCATGAAACATGCCGTCTCAAACGCTCACGGTTAGTGAAAGAACTACAGCATTAATGTCGGATATACCAGGAAAAACAAATATGGAAAATCGAACCGAAAAAAAAAACCCAAAGGACTGGCCACTGTGAGGAACATTGTCAAATAGTTTCCACTGAAACAATTATGAAATGTGTATAAAATGTACTTTCAAGGTAATGGAGCCGTCCAGTAGTTGTTTTCACAAATCTGTTCAGAGTATTTCATGATGAGGATTTCTGACAGTTGGCAAATCTTCAACTATTTAGACGAGGACAGCGAGGCATTGTCACCGGTCACTCTCCCACTCTACTCCTCTTAATCTTCCACATTGGTGAGAAACTACGAATTGTGGTCAGCTCCCATCAAATGGAATTTAGTGCTGATAACTGAACATATTTTGTTATTTTCAGGAGGGTAAACTGGAGCATTGACCTCCTTTAGAAGATCAGAGGGAGAGTCTGAGGGAAGTCTTTGGCTGAGCCAACGCATCAAATTACACAAATATCTGGCAGATGATAAACAAGTGGTGACAGAGAAACGACTCGGCACTCGATCACATTAGCGGCACAGAGCGAAATTAAATAGACTGAATGCTGTAGGAGTTTGCATTACTTTAGGATACGGCTACATATTTTACAGGGTTCTTACACATTTTGACCGATTGATTTCCATGACTTTAAACCAAATTTCCATGACCAAATTTGAAATCTTGGTAAAAACATGAAACATTTAGAACATTTTACGTATTAAGAGCGTACGGCGGCTTACATTTTGAGTGTTTTTCTTTAAAAAAAAACATTAATTAATTCAAACTTGGTTTTTCCAAAACTTTTGTGATTTAAGTTTTTTCCGTGAATTTTCCAGGCCTGGAAATGACCATTTTAAAATTCCATGACTTTTCCAGGTTTTCCATGACCGTACGAACCCTGATTTTAGTCTGTCGCACCACATAAGAACCCCAAGGAATTTACCACAAACAACTTCTCACATACTGACAATGATATTCATGTACTTATTTGGCAAAGGACCATGTACTATGTGGCCTTCCTCTCAGGTTCAGAGGATCCAGCCTTTTCCAATCCTTCTACAACTGGATGTGGTTTCCTGAGATGTAAGGATAGATGTCACAGGAAGTCACAGGAGGAAAAGAACGATACTTACTTTTTCCTCTCTTTGTCCCTTTTGAGCGTGGTGGAGCCCCCTGCCTGCTGGGCTTGGTTCTGCAAGAGCTCTGCAGCAGTCTTTTTCTGTTTGAACATGTTGAGCTCGTCGTCCAGAGACTTCCTCTTGTCCTCCACTTTCTTTTTCTCGTCCTGGTGGAGCTTCTTCAGACGGTCGAACTTCTCATGCAGCTGTGTGAAAAAAAAAGACATAATACTTTAGATTATTTCAAACACGAGCAGAAACTTCCCTAAACGAGTGATGCACGTGATATCTCAGGATGCTGTGGGGTCAGAGTTGAATGATACCTCTTTCTCTGCCTCTTTGAGCTCCGCCTCCTTCTCCTTGACTCTTTGGACAAACATTTGCCTCATTTCTTCTTCTTTTTTCTGCAGCTCACCCATGAACTCGTTCCTCTTAGCTTCATACGTCTCTTGAAGACTGACACATGAATGGGAATAAAAAAAAACGAGTTACAGAAACATGGAACCGCACTGTACAACGCACCGGCAGACACCAACACAAACACAAACACGTGCATTCTAGCAATACAAATTAAGATTTCAATGATGAATGGATGCAGAAAAATACATAATACAATAGAGAGCAGAGTAAAAACAAGTAGGTGTAGGTGGAGAACATGAAGATAGTCCAGCTGCAGGGGAGCAGTCCACTACCTGAAGGGCTTGCTGTCCGGGTCTGTGTCTTTGAAGCCCATCTCCTCCAGTTTGCAGCGGCGGTAGAGTTCATAATGGCGCGTGTGAGTCTGCTCTCGCAGGTCCTCCATGTTCACTCGGATCAGCATCTCTCGCAGCTTGACGAAATCACAATGATTCTCATTTTCCACTGTGAGAGACAAACACATCCCAGAGACACGTGAATGCTTCACTCGACACTTCAGAAGGCTTCCTACTCATTAACGATCATGTAATTACGAAAAAAAAGTATACAATAGCAGAAGCAGGCGACATTAATCTACATCGAATAATCTCAAGTGTTAAAACATGATAGTACAGAATAGTCTTTATGTCCTGTGGCTTGTTTATTGGTTTATAGACCGTGTGACTGAGTGCATGTTTACTCTCATGATGTCAGTCTACGGACAGAATCAATGTCAGATAAAGGACATCAATGTCAAACAGAGCAGTTGGTAATTATTAAAAGAGAATTTTTTGTTGAGGCAATCCAGCATATTTTATTACAAATGGAACAATGACTGAGGAATTGCTGACTCCAATATATATAAATATATATATATACAGGGTTCGTACACATGTTGACCAATGGAATTCCATGACTTTTCCATGAGTTTTAACTAAATTTCCATGACCAAACTGAAATCTCAGTGTGTACATGAAATTCAAACAATGAGATTTTCAAAGCATACAATATAGCTTAAATGAAACAAATGAATGAGAGACAATAGCTTGATTAAAAGAATAAACATGACTATTCCTGTTTATTCCTAGAAACACTTATGAACATGTTTATTCTTTTAAATCAAACTATTATCCTTTATGTGCAAAACCATCTGTTTGGATTCGGCGTACACCGGCGTATATTTTGAGCGTCTTCCTTTCAAAAACATCTGAATTATTTTAAACTCGACGTAAATGAACATGTGGATATAACAAATTTCCATGACTTTTCCAAAACTTTTGTGATTTAAGTATTTTCCATGACTTTTCCAGGCCTGGAAATAAACATTTTAAAATTCCATGACTTTTCCAGGTTTTCCATGACCGTACGAACCCTGTATATATATATATATATATATATATATATATATATATATATATATATATAATATCTAACAATACACCTACTCTCTCTAAAGTAGAGCTGCTCATTTATTAGTTAATTGACTAATTAAAAACTAGTGGAAACTATTTCTTTGGGTTTTGGACTGTTAGGATAAAAAAAGACATTTGAAGACGTCATCTTGGTGAATATTTTATCTACCAAGAAATGGAACCAGCTTTCTACCTATAACACACTACCCACTCAGTTATGTATTGATCAAGTAAGTCAATAACAATAAATCGTTCGAAACATCATCAGGGATATTGCATTACTAGATCTGTAGGTTCTCAGAGCTCATGCAGCGCTAACATAGAGTGTGACGGTAGAGGCGGTGCTGCAGCTAAATGAGCTTATGTAACAGCTTATTAACTAGTGTGCAGCAGCGGTTGGAGCCGAGGAGAAATATGAGGCCATGGAGAAGCTGCAGAAGAAGGAGCACGCTCTCATTTCCTGTGCAGGATGTGACCTTGGCTTACCCTGCACCGTCCCCCAGGGGTACTGCCGGGCCTTCACCATCTTGTTCCCAATCTTCACCTCCTCCGTGCTCCCCACCACGGCAAAAGGCAAATGGCTCTGTGGAGCAGAGGAAAAAAGCAACGTTGGTGTGAAACTTTCTTCAGGACTTTGGAGAAATTCTCCCCACCAAGAGAATTCCACATAAACATAATGACGCTCTGCTAATATTTCATTACCCCAAAAACGGAGACTGTTACTGCAACAATCTCATTCACACATGCTCCGGGTACATTCCTAACACCGCTTAGAACGGGACTATTGGTAGACCGCAGAAACAGCTTTGACAAGAGGATGGATGAGTCTCCATCCGAACAGAGTGGTGGTCAGACTGGACAACAACAGTCAAGAGCGCTGCGGCCTTTCCACAGATCGGCCCTTATAAACAGCTAAGTGAGCCTCATCTGTCAGTGACCACGGCCCGTTCCCACACGGCGGGCTTCCTGCAGAGCGAGCTGGCCGATTGTGCTGCTGTGAACACACTCCTCCCTGCATGGAGCGACTTCCTGGCAGCCCGAGCAGACCCAGACACAATGCCCGTCCTGAGTCGACATCCAGGGTTCTTACACATTTTGACCAATGGATTTCCAGGACTTTTCCATGACTTTTCCATGACTTTAAACCACATTTCCACCACCAAACTGAAAACTCGGTTTATACATGAAAAAGTAAGAACATTTAGTATTTAAACAATGTGAATTCCAAAGCATACAGTAGGCCTATACATGTAATGAAACAAATGACTAAGAGACAACATTTTATTTAAAGAATAAACATTTGCTTCCCGAGCTATGGCCATCAAACTTTCCAGTTAAGGTGCGTTCACTTGCAACGCGGGAAAAAAAAAGAAAATTGCGCCGCCAGTATGAGAGCGTATGCCGGCTTTTATTTTGAGTGTTTTTCTTTCTAAAACATATTTATTATTTCAAACTCGGCGTAAATGAACAAGTGAATATAACACATTTTCATGACTTTTCCAGACCTGGAAATGACCATTTTTAAATTCCATGACTTTTCCAGGTTTTCCATGACCGTACGAACCCTGTACATCGCGTGGTGTTTAAACAGAATTTATGTTAAAGCTTACACACAAGCAACATGTTGGGTGTGCATTTCCTTCAGATTAAAGGGAGGATTGTCTAGTCAATAATCAACATTATCTTCCACGTCATTTCTAATATGACCTGAGTAACATATTCTGTGTAGAAGCATGTGATGTGGATGTAAAGTCAGGGGACTTACGTTCATGGTGGAGTTGATCTCTGCCACGGACTCGTCATCCGTGGGGAACTGGTAGATCTGCACTCCATTGCTCACCAGCTCACTGGTGATTTTGATTTTAAACTTCGCCAGCTCGCTCTTGGAAATGGCGTCCGACTTGGCGACGATCGGTATGATATTAACCTGCATTTGAGAAATTAGGAGATGACAGGGTGCAGACGATGCTTTCAGATATGCAGCGACACACTACATGTCTACAAGTGGAAACTTTATCTCACCACTATTTGCATAGTACAGTTAGAAAAACTTTTAAAAAAATTTTGGGGTTTAAAAGTACCAAAAGGTTAATAACAGTGCATAGTCACATAATTCTTGTCTTTTAGAAGATCTCCACCAGCATTCAGGTTTAGTAACAATAAAATGTACCCAAACCCCTTTCTTTCATGCCTCTTTCAATCACTGGTTACCCAGAGAAACCTCTGCTCTCTTCATCATTTCATCACAGTAGCTCTTTCTAGCAAGTCTGAGTGTATCACAAACAATTACACATTCTTAAGCCCAAAGATAAAAATAGTAAATGCAGCAAATGGAGCAGCAGGCTTCCATCTCCTGCTTCAGATCACGTAAAGCTCTGCAAACATAGTGTTAATAGAATGACTTCAACAGCATGTGTGCAATCCATGTTATCCAAAAAGAAAAGAAAGGAGGGAGGGAGGAAGAGAACAAAATACATTCTTATAAATGCACTTACAACTATCTGATGAGACTTTTCCTCTAACACAATTATTTTCTACAAGCTCCATTGCACACACATTCCCGAATGATTCGCTCTCTAACCGGAGGCCATTTGAAAGCAAGGGACGCTCAGGGTCATGTGAACAAGGGATGATTTACTTCCCTCCTGTCTGGTGGGGAATCAACATCTTGCTCATGGACACTTCAGCAGAGGTTTGTTTGTAGACCCCAGAGGTGAATGTGTAAACAGAGGATGCTCTGCTCTGGATCACGCCGTCGTGAGCACTCGCCAGAAGGCACAGCTGCTCTGGCAAATACTGAGCCGACTCTTTGTACAAAATCCAGGACGCCCATGCAAATATGCTACTGTGGAAAGGCCCTCGCAAAAAAAAAAAAAAAAAATCGAGGAGGCTGCACTCACCGAGCAGACTGCATTTCACAGCTGACCTACGCCGACGCAGGAACAAGACCACAGCCAATTGGCATGCAGGCAGATGGCCTAGAAAGGCTTTATGACCCATGACTAGAGTAGATAGATCAAATGCTGCAAACAGCAATGCCGTGCCCAAAGATTTACCTTCAGTATATATGTTGCATGCTGCAGTAAGTTTATTCCCGTTTGTAAGCATTATAATGTTTATTCTTCATTCTTCTGCCGTACAACGGTCCTTTTCGTTTAACGCTAACAAACTAAATGAAACAACAGACAACATGCATGGCTAGAACATTTGTGAATCTTGCAAAATTGCAAATAAACTGCACAGGGCCTATCCATTAAAAGAGCCAGGATTAAACTCGGGGTTCTTACACATTTTGACCGATGGATTTCCATGACTTTTCCATGACTTCTCCATGACTTTTAACCACATTTCCATGACCAAATTGAAATCTCAGTAAAAACATGAACAATTTAGAAAATTTTGCGTATTGAGAGTGTACGCCCGCTTATATTTTTTAGCGTTTTTCTTTAAAAAACATATTGATTATATCAAACTCGGTGTAAATGAACATGTGATTATAACAGATTTCCATGACTTTTCCAAAACTTTTATGATTTAATTTTTTTCCATGACTTTTCCAGGCCTGGAAATGACCATTTTAAAATTCCATGACTTTTCCAGGTTTTCCATGACCGTACGAACCCTGTAAACTCTAACACTAATTGGAATTGATCTGGAACTAATGGGAACACCCAGGATTTTTCCAAAGCGGGTATCTGGATAAAACATCCCAAAGCTTCAAAGAAACAACAAAAACTAATTCAACAGGGAACTTGGAGACCTTAAATAGCATCTGGCTGTGGAGAATAGCGTGAAGCAAAGCTCACCTTGCTATCAAGTTTCTTCATGGTCACCAAGTCCAGGGATTTGAGCGAGTGTCCCGTGGGAGCGATGAAGTACAGGCATGCGTGGATGCGGGTGTCGTGGTAGCTGTGTAGCGTGCGCTTTATTTTCAGTTCTTCTTGTAGATAGGCTTCAAACTGGGCATCAATGAACTCAACAATAGATTTGTAGCTGTCAGAAAAAGGAGAAATGGGAAAGTAATTTGAGCATATCTTTTTGCTTTTCATGCATTGTATAATTAGCATCCGTCGTGATTCAAAGCAATACATGTTGTGTCACTCTTACAGTATATAAAAAGATGAACACTGGTTAGAAAGAGACAAACTGACCCCTTCTTCAAATTTGGACAGACTGTAGGAGTCACCGGCAAAGAGACGTAAACTAACCTCCACAATGCATAGAAAGGATTGTAATTATCTGTAAACTCAAATCTCATATTCATAGACTATACTTTATTGCCTTTGTAGAAGTCCAGTAATGAAACAAGTTAAGTATTGCATGTATTATAAAGAAACAAAGGTTTAATATCTTGTAAACAATTTGATTTGGCTGCAAAATACCTACTCTCATTAACTTTTTTTAGATTTTAGATGATCTAGTTTCTAAAGCATCGATACACTGGCCTTCTTTGTATAATCCCAACATGTTAATGTGTGTTTATCAGTGAACTATTTGTCACGGGACCGTACGTGCCAAGTTACAAAAATGCACTCGCCGGCTGCGATTCCGTCATGTTCCAACTGGCTTCACTTCGGCGAGTATAAACTAATCTTAAGTGATTAGATTGTGGATAGCATTGGTCACAATATTTTATGTTTGATGCAATACTGTTTAAACACCGGAACAAGAGGAAGCATCTACATCTGATTTTGGTTTGTAAGTGCTGATAGAAGGAATCTGCTGTGGAAACTCCCTGAGAAGGAGACTGGATTCCACATCCTACGGGCCGGGTACGGTTTCAGTCGGGATCGGGACCAAAAGAACCTGAGCTCCCGAAGGGCGCCGCGCTCTCACAGAGTCATTGTAGGTCAGGAATGTAGTGTGCATGATCAAGTGTTGTTTCTTTGGCTATTGCTCACAGGCACAAAGATAGATAGATCGCCTGTCAGTAACAGCAGACCATTATGAAAGAAACCCGTTTCTCTCTCAAAGAAGTGACATGTGTCCAGATTGTATTACCTGTCTTCTTTATTAATCTGATCTCCGAAGCCCACGGTGTTGACGACGGTGAGTTTGAGGCGCACGTTACTCTCCTGGAGCTCATAGGTGTTGGATTTGAGCGTGACTCCCGGCTGGTTGTGTTGGGTCGGCTCTCCCTCAAACTTGGTGTTGAACAACGTGTCCATGAGGGTGGACTTCCCCAGACCGGTCTCGCCTAGACAACACAGAGAAATATCATAATGTTAGTGGGATCCGACAAACCGTGATCTTGGTTTCCTTCAGACTAAACTGTTCTCTGCACCTCCATTCAGTCACGACACCCTGCATACATACTTTTTATTGCGTCAGCTTCTGAGTAAAAACATTTTATTGACCACATTATTTCATGAAAGTTAAGTATTATTTGACATATTGAAGATATGACTAAAATACTATATATATAGTATGTACTTTGTCTCAAAAGCAGCAGAAGTAGTTGCTTATTACAGGGTTATTACACATTTTGACCAATGGATTTCCATGACTTTTCCATGACTTTAAACCACATGTCCATGACCAAACTGAAATCTCTGTAAAAACATGAACAATTTAGAACATTTTGTGTATTGACAGCGTACACCGGCTTATATTTTGAGCAGCTTTAAAAAACATATTATTTTGTTCAAACTCGGTGTAAATGAACATGTGATTTTAACACATTTCCATGACTTTTCCAAAACTTTTATGATTTAAGTTTTTTCCATAACTTTTCCAGGCCTGGAAATGACCATTTTAAAATTCCCTGACTTTTCCAGGTTTTCCATGATCGTACGAACCCTGTTATTAACTGATAAATCAGTTTACTGTTAACAGTCATATGACTCAGATAAAGAGCTCCCTCCCTCAGAGATTCTATTTTTATTCCTCACAGCCTGACCTACAGTCTAAGCATGTTAACCCATTTTTTATGCTCCAAATTTCTCATCTTCGCTCAGAATGAGGGACTGACTCAGATTGGAGGTACAAACGGGAGAGAATTGCAATCAAACCTCCTATAAGCTACATAAAAAATGACATCATATAAACCGTGTGCAGAAGTGTCAGTCGTCTGTTGGCCCAACGGAACCAATGATCTTTGTATATTTTATTCTCTTTGTGTTATAAAATATAGAGAATCAGAGATCACATGTCTATGCCTCGAGTTATGCCTGCACTAATGTGAATCGCTTCGCTTGTGAGTCACAGCAGTTACAGTTAGCTAGAGAAGATTGTACTGCATTCTTTCATATTCATAATGTATAGTTAGAATGTGTGTTAAGAGAGATATGGTTTGGTTGTTACAGCCCAAATATTAAGTAACCATAACATTAGTTTTGTTTAAATTATGAAAAACACAACAATTATTGTTGGCAATATCCACGTTCCACTCCGTCACAAATATAAATAGACTCAGCGTATACACAAATTGCTTTTCATCTTGGAGGCGAGTCGAAACCATCCCACTAACAATGGCCACCAGGTTCACCTATCATCAGATTCTTACAAACATACACATTGTTGAAAAGCGACTAGTCATCTAAACGGCAACATAACACAAAGCGATAGCATAAATTGTACATGAGGTGGACAGAAGGAGCGAATAATGACCATTTCCACTGTACGTGTGTCATGTCTTCCCCTCTGAGTTAAACTAAACTTAAAGTATTAGGAGATGTTTACGGGGAAAACACACAGAAAGCAGAAAGAGGAAACATTGCCAACTAAATAGTTACACATTTCCATTGCTCCTTGGGGATTTAGCAAAAGAAAATGTGTAACATTCCGCAGGAAGTGCTGCAATGTTGCCAAAAATGTTAACATCTTAAATTCAAGCCAGCACTCACTCACACGAATGGAGTGGAAAAATCTTAAAACGCCTCTCAGTATAACCCAATACAATGAAACAGCACCACAAATTATAGACCTTTAAAATGACCATAAAGTTGAATAACCACTTTTCTAAAAAAGCTTAAATCTTGAGTTTATTGCATGACTGTATTTGATTTCATTAGTTGTAGCTGCGTGCACCTCATAAACTGGCAATTGAGTATATGTGAGTAAATAATCCGAGCACTAAAGTAAAAAAAAAGAAGAATAATCTCACTGTGCAAAGTGCTTGTATTCTAAAGGTTTTTAAGATGAGTTTCATACTCAAATTAAATATCAACTACAATTCTGAATTTCTTATCTGTACAGTTATCTGAGCATTTCACTCATCATGGTAACCAATGACAACGGGCTAAAAATAAATCTAAGCAGCTCGAATACAGAAGAATGTGCTTCGCATCGTGTGGAAAAGCCTGACTTTCATTGAGGCAAATAATTCCTCTTTTAGCCTCAGGAGAGAGAGAGAGTAAAAGCATTTCCACACATGACATACTCACCAACACAGAGGATGTTGAAGCAGAATCCATGGTTGACAGATTTGTTAACCAGCTGATCGGGCATGCTGTCAAAGCCGACATGGCCAGCCAGAGGTACAGCACGAGCACCTTCACCCTAAAAATCAACATGAAACATTTGAGTAATATCAACTACCGTATGCATTGAAATGCCTAAAACTAAAAGACGAGGGCTTTTCTCTAACACTCTATATCACACACAGCTACATAAGTGTTGTTCTGTCAAAAGATAACGTTATATTTTCAAATTGCACTCGACTTAACACAATTATACAATATGTACCACAACATTTGATCATGAGATTGACATCAGGTACAATGCTGCTCACTTCCCGTTTCCTGAGTCGGAACTGCCTTCCAACAAACTAGACAGCTACAAACCACAATGTACATATATGGAAAGGTTTTGCTGATAATGTGTCAAGAAGACAAATTAAAAAAACAACACAGAGCGTTGACAATAAAGATATACTTTACTACTGGCAGAGTCCAGCTTGCCACCAATGTGTTTCTGTGGTGTCACTTTGATTTGAACCTTTAGCTCCCTATTTTTGTCTGGTTGCACTTCCCCTTCACACTACTTTTATTCTATTTGCACGCACTCTATCCCTGAGTCTGGACAAAAAAACACCCGAGTGTAAAAGCACTGTTGTTACATGTGTGTGGGGGCGTGTGGCTGCTGGTGAGTATCTCCATCTCTGTGAATCTCATTTTGGCAGCCCACGTCTACATTATGAGGGGCAGGAAAGCAAAGAATTTAGATTATATGGCAAAGTGAGGGCTCTCAAACAGCTAGACCTCAACCAACCAGCCATTATGTGGCTGAACATAACACAGTGTTGGTAAACTGTGGCTTTGACAGGAAAGCATTCCGTTTGAGGGTCAATTTAAAATAACTGGTCAAGCTGGTGGTACTGGACCATTGTGAATTATTTGGATAGCTGAAATTGGCTTTAAACAGCTGAGGGAGTATTTGGGAAGCTGGGGGTAATGTGAGTGGACAAACAGCCTTTCCTCTTCAGCTGCAAGTGCAACATTCCTGAAACCATTCTTGCTTTTTCAAGACATTTACAGCCAAGCTACACACAGCGGGTTCCATTCACTGGGCCTCAAAGGGTTATCAAAATGCACAAGCCTGCTATTCTGAGAACTATTTCTGGGTGTAGTGGCTTCCTCCCCCCAAAACAAAAGCCAGGTAAACTTTACACACGCATTTCAAAAGACAGCTTCCAAACGACGATAACCGAGCATACGTTTGGTCCAAACGTGCTATGAACGTCAGACAACGCCCGGCAGAAAGTTAACGGGACTTAACGTTATTTGAAACAACATAACGGAAATGAGCACCGTCGCTGTGCCGATACGGGGGCGTTCAGAATGAATGGCCTACCGACGGGTCTATAATAGGTGGTCCGTGTCCCCGTGAGCTAACGCTAGTTATGTTAGTACAAAATACACGGGACGGTGTTTAAAATGTTGAATTCCACAAAGCCCCGGTTTGTTTGAAACCGTTAGTTTTAGCCACCGATATCGGCGCAGGATGTCTGGAGGCGTTAGCTCACGGAAATGAAGATTTTTTTAACATAAAGCTACGATCGATCAACCTCGGGATTTTTTTTTAAAAACCCACTTATTCTATAAGATCAATCGACAAAGGCTGAACGCCACCGAACGTCGTTGTTGCTTGGCGACGTTCCATCGAATCGTGGGTGGACTATACGTTAAACATGAACAGTGTGCTCGCTAACCTAAATATCTCCCAAACGTAACGCTACGGTTATATATTTGAGATTGGAAAAGGATGGCAAACACATTTCAAGAGCGATGTGTTAATAGTGGAAACGGCATCCTGATTAAAATAGGTTACTCACCGCTTGCCTCGCTATCTCAGTTGACGCCATGGTGATTACGGAGGACGAAACCTCTACCGATGTCTGTAGTTCGCAAAGGAATAGGAGCTGTGGAAGTTACGCCGAAAGGTGGCCTTGTTGGAATGTACCACTAATCCACATACTATTATACTGCTTTAATACCTGTGCTCACATTTGGGAGTTATGTAATTGAGACCAATCTAAACGCCATATACAACTCGGCTCATGTTTTGAAGAAATGGCGTTTAAAAAAGTAGGATTAAAAAGGAGCGCTGTTCACTGGGCTCCCCCACATTATGCCCTATTGGTGTCGTCCAGAGCGAATTTGATAGACCAGTCAATGAAATTACAAAGGAAGATGACTGAATTCCGAAAGAAAAACATTATGTGTTATTATAACTTAAGTAGGACTGATTTATCAAAGGTAAATATCTGAATATTAAGGGATTTCACCGTATACTACACGGATTAAATCCCTAAATATTTCGGTCGTTTACTTATTTATGTACCTATATTTAAGACATGGAACAGTGGTGCATATTAGAGCCTTATCAAGAGAAAGTCACGTCAGCGGTTCAAAAACTCCCGATTCCTGGAACAGAAGTAGCTGGCAGGCAATGTGCATACTTGGTAGAAATCGATACAAAGATATTAATTATGTACAATATTGATATAGAACTATATGGAACTACATATGGATTTATTAATATCAATTTGGATTTTATTATTTGAAAAAAAATGTACTCATATTTGAGGATTAATAAGTGGAACGGCTAAAGTTACCTGCCTTGTTGACATAATTTAGGCTAACATGTCCTTGAATATTAAGAATCTGTAACATTTAAGTGTTTGAAACTAAATTGACATTGACACACTATCGACACCTTTGCACTCGTCACTTACAGTCATTGTCACTTTCATACACTGTCACTTTCAATCACTGCTTGTACTTACACTTGCATGGCAAGTACATAGCTACCAGAATTATTGCACTCCCATTGTCTGTAGTTTAGTTTTAGTTTTAGTTTATTAGTTTAGTTTAGTTTATTATATGTTACTATATGTGTATTATATGTTATATGTATATAGTATTATATGTATAGGTTTGGTATATGTCTTAGCATGTTGTATTGTATATTATCTTGCATATTTAGTAAGGTTATTATATGTGTCAGTACTTATACAGAGTCTATATCATGTTATGTTATGTTGTATTATGGTTGTGTGTTATGCTATGGTGGTTGTTGTGTGGTGCCTTGTCCTAAGAATGTCAGTGCCCAGTCTGACCCTGTGTCATTCTGTGCATCTGACAATAAAAGACTTGAAACTTGAAACTTGAAACACATATAACATTGATATATCTGCGAATTAGTTGAAATGTACAATGTTTTCTTGTTTAACAATCAATTGATTTATGATCCACCATTTCTGTAAATATTATCAATCGGATTGACGTGACTCTCATTAAACGGCTCTGGTGTAAAACGTTTTTTGGGAAACTCCCATTCAAGGCGTCTTCGCTTCGGCGACCAATAGGACGGAGGCCGTTAATTTAAAAAGCAGCCGCGGTCCTCGCAAAGGAAATTTCAGACCATAACAAACGTGTGTCTCGAGAGTAAAGGAACAACCAACAGCGTTATCATATTGTTAGACCGAGGTAAAGATAAGGCTGTGGAACTGTTGTATTTACCACGTCGAGCTAACAACGTCACGTTACATGTAAGTTACGTTGCATTAGGATATATTACAAAGACACGTTAGCTAACGTTGGAGAGCTAATTTAGCTCTTTTCGGCATTAGTGTGAATGTGTTCTTCTCTGAAGTGCATCAAGAAGTGATTAACTTGACCTAATGAGTTGAGTTAGCTTTAACAATACCGCTGAATAATATAATGGGTCAATGTTTATATTTTAATATTAGCGTTAAAACGAAACTGTGAGATTTTGAGTTAGCGTTAGCCGTTTGAGTGCAACAAGACAGTTGAGTGACGTGTTAAAAAGACTAAAGACGGCAGTCCAGATTGTGTTTCAGCGGTCTGGAGGTTAAAGGAGTTATTTCATTCATTAATGGTCGCTACAGGTGTGTCTGTTAAGTGCTCTTATGATGACCGCTTGGCTATTCGTCTACCTGTTCGCTTCCTCTGTAATGTTTAGCTAGTGTTGGCCACCGGTCATTTGTCAAATAATGGATAGAAATCTCAATTGGAAGTCTACTCGCCATCTTTATTACAGAGCTTAAAATGCATCAGTCTCACTTTCACAGGGTTCGTACAGTCATGGAAAACCTGGAAAAGTCATGGAATTTTAAAATGGTAATTTCCAGGCCTGGAAAAGTCATGGAAAAACTTAAATCACAAGTTTGGGAAAAGTCATGGAAATGTGTTATATTCACGTGTTCATTTACGTCGAGTTTGAAATAATTCATAAGTTTTTGAAAGGAAGACGCTCAAAAAATAAGCCAAGTCCAAACAGGTGGTTTTGCACATAAGGATACTAGTTTGATTAAAAGAATAAACATTTATAAAGGTGTTTCTAAGACTAAACATGTATACATATTGGTTTAAAGTCATGGCAATCCATCGGTCAACATGTGTACGAACCCTGTGACTAGAGATGTGTGTTCAGTTGTGAAAACTGAAGAATTTGTTTATTATTGTGAGAAGAAAGTGATAATGCCCGCTCTTATCCCAAAGTCCTTTTAAAATATCATCCAATACAAATACTGTCATGACAATGAAAAGCTGAAACAAGATGTTTCACATTTGTGTTTAAACCGTAACCATTTATTCAAAGTAGTTTTCTGTTTACTTGTGGCTTTCTTGCATTGTGATTAATAATGTGTTCCAGTTGCTAATATCGTTTTGTTTTTTCAGATACAATGGACAGCATAATCTTTGCAGAGCGAGAAAATGCGGGTCTTCATGCACCTAATCTGAAGATGCGTCAGCGCCTTCAGTCTGTTCCAGGTAAATGCCAACCATGTGTAATTTGAATTTCTTTAAGCAGCTATTTTGGTCGGTTAACCTGTTCGCTTTTTTCCCTCCAACCAGAGAAACTCTCGTCTCCTATGAGTGCCAAAACCTTCCACACTCCTCTGCCGTTTGGTCGGAGGGCTTTTGGAGCCGTCAACAAAAGAGTTGCAACCCCTGTTGTCGGCACACAAGAGACGTTAAAGCCACAGGTTGGAATAAAACAAAGTTACAATCTTAAAGTACTGTTAGGCCACAATGCGACCCATATGCTCTGTACCGCAGACTATTCATGTAGTAATGATGTAGTATTGTTCCCTGCAGGAAACTAAAGTAAAAAATGCTTCTCTGATCAAAGTGGAGGAATACCCAGAAATTGAGAAGTTCATCCCGTATGACCCACTTGGTAACTACGATGCATTCAATAGTGACGGTTCTCAGTAAAACACTTTCCTTCTGTTGCTACCAAAATATCATACTGAGAAAGTTAATGGCATTTTACTTTCGAGAATAATACATATTTATAACGTGACGCACTTGGCTATAAGATCCCATTATAGCAATGGTGTTGGATGTAAAATGTTGTGCAATCAGGAAGTCTGAGTCCATTAATGGTTTATTCCCTCAGGACTCGATCCATAGAGAGCCGCACGGATTTTTAGTTTTGTAGGCCAAACACTAAAGTTTGCCTCTCACTGGATCCATGCCAAAAGGTCAATGGGATTTTAGAATTGATTGGGGATTATTGCAGTTGAAAAGCTTTGTGGCCAAATGATTTATGATAAGTGCATGTTTTGTTCAGCAAGATTATTCACAAATATAAACACTTTTTAAAGATAAATGCAATTGCCACAAGTACAAAGTTGACGTTTGACTGAGGAAGTACTAGCTGTAAAGTGGACTAGTCAGCCTGATTTGTTGTCTGATATTCCAGAGGTGTATTTACTGACATTTTTTATATTGTTGAACAAGGTTATTTCAAGCATCAAACCAAAGACATGTTTTTCTGTTCAGTAATGAAACTAATTTATTAAGAGGGGATGGGAAAGTCAACAAAATGTTAACTAGTGTTCTGACACATTTCTGCAACACTCTATTCAGGCGCATCTGTACAGTAGAAAACTGCATGCCAAATATATTAATAATTCAACATTTCCCCCACAATGTTTTGAAACGTGTGTATTTAATACATGTTTTTTGACATTTTCCAGAGTTTGAGAAGTACAGCACACCTGAGGATTTGATTCTTCTCGGTGACTTTGCGCTGCCTGGACTCGCACCTTTCCCACAGGCTCATCTGTGTGAGGACGACCTGGACACGTTGGGCCCACTCCCAAACCAGTCGCCTGTAAAGATGCCAACACGTTCAGGTATCGACTTCCATTCAATCATGGCTGCAGTCACACGTATTGTTTGGGTTTAAAATGTATCTTAATAAAGTATACGTCTATGTTGCATCGATAATAAAAATTCAATCAAGCACTAGGTGGATACATTTCTGTAGAACAACATCTTATTGTTCCAATAAGTTTATGTAACATTAAATTGAAAAATAGTTTATGGATGAAATGCCCAGATTAAGTTTCAGTTGTGGTTTAGTCAAATGAAATACTCATTGAATAAATGATATTGCCATAAAAACAATCATTAATTTCTAACATTTGTCTACAATTCTCAAATGCCACCTACGGTTGTGACGGTCAAATATGACCACATGCAAATTAATTGTCATGTCTATAGCATTGCCCTACCCCTAAAGTATAGATAGTTCACCCCAATAACAATATACTCTCTTAACTCTAGTGTTTACAAACCGTGCAGAGTTTAAGGTTTAATTGCCTGATGCGTTGGATTCTTTTCTTTACAGCATCATTTATCATTTATAGTAAGAATCAACAATTGTCTGACTGTAGCGATAAGTATGGTGCGTGTGCTCCAAGGGACACGTATCATTAACCTCCTGTATCATTAACTGTATCTCCCCTCTGCAGATCATTGCTCAGAGCTGGACGCCTTCCTGCAAACACTCGACGAGCTGACTGTTGAACTTCCTTCAGAGGAGTCTTTTACTGAATAAATGTTGATGTATGTTATTATGCCATTTTTAAAGAAATAAAGTTTATATTTATCTCTGCTTTCTGTTTTATTTGCTCTACAGTGCTAAGTTTATAATTGTGAAAGCCTGTGAAGTATCAGGGGAGTGTTCTGTGTACTTCCTGCTTTGCAGTCCATGGTGGTCACATGTGAGGGAAACTCATTAGAATGAACTTTGTCTCGTTCCTCTTGTTAAGGAAAAGAGGCTATAGGCTGGACTCGTCAATTGTTTGGGTAAATACCTTAAATTATATCTTATTCCTATCGATATTAACCGTCTCAGGTGCGCTTAATGATTATTGAGCAATAGTTGGGAGAGTCAAGTGTGCGCTAAATACCGGTCCCTGTGCGCTTTGGCCAAAGAGCAGGTGAGTAAGATTGTGGCAGAATCCGAGTAGAGACTCTAATACATTTGTGTACGGTGTTCAGTGAAGATGTTTTGCATTTGAACGTAGCTTTGTTTCACAAAATGAGGAACTTGGTGTATATGGTGCAACATTGTTGGTTGCAAATTTGTGCAGTCTCACACCTGTACGTGTATATATTATAATACTTTCATGTCATGACGCAGCGGGAATGAGTCCACTGGAGTGGTCGAGAACCAGTTTCCATTTTATAATTCTCCACTAATGTCTCCGGGGTGTTTTCTAAATATAGGAAGTAGCCTTGAACTCCTCGCGCTGGGAGCCGAGCAGCATGAATGAGGATGGATGCGACTCAACTGGATGAGAACCAGCTGTCCGTCACGCCGACGCCCAGGGCGAGCAGACAGGGCTCCGTTGTGGAGCGACTCTCGAGGTATGGCATGCAGGTCCTGCCCAGCGCCTTCCAGCGTAGGTCGCGGCTGCAGAGGCAGCGGGAGGTCACTGACAGCTGCGCACCAGGGGGGCTACAGAGGGAGGCTCCGGAGCGAGGCTCGCTCACACCCGCCATGCGTAAAACATACCTAAAAGAGTTGCTCCAGAGCACCCCGACGCACGGCGGGTTTAGCAACGTGCTGTCGCAAACTCGCAGCGTGCCCTCCGAGCAGGACGCGGGCTGCGCGTTGTATCCGATGGAACACGCGTGGATGCTGTCTGCCGTGGAGGGAAACTACCAGACCATCCTGGAGTTCATCTCCGAGGACCCCTACCTGTTAACTAGGAAGGATTTCATCAGCGGGTACTCGGTGCTGCACTGGCTGGCCAAGAGGGGACAGGACGAGACTCTGCTCAAACTTCTGAGGTCCGCAGAAAGTGCGGGGATCCCCGTGAACGTGAACGTGCGGGGCAGCGGCGGGCTCACCCCGCTGCACGTCGCCAGCCTGCACAGGCAGTACACCGTCATCAAGCTGCTGGTCGGCGCCTTCGGTGCCAACGTCGATGCCATGGACTACAATGGGAAGAGGGCCTGGCAGTATCTGGAGGGAGACGCCCCGCTGGAGATGAGGGAGCTGCTGGGGACCTGGGACGATGAGCACTGCTGCGCATGTGCGCACAACGTCAACAACAACAGCAACAGCGCCGGGGCGATGAACGTGACCGCACATGAGGAGCTCGATCCCGAAGAGACCCAGGCGGTGGACTCCTTTGACCGGACTCAGAGAGGGGGCAGCGGGAGGTTCGGGTTCATTAGGAAGCTGCTACCCTCGTTTTCGTTTCTTGGTAAAAGCTGAGCGGTTATAACACGAGCCTTCAAATGTGTGCATTTTACCGGTTCCCAACCTTCTGAGTGTCTTATGTCTGCTGCTCAAGTCCTAAAAAAATGTTAACAGCACAGACACTTTCTGGCAAATGCTCAAACCACTGTGTCCGCAGGATGTCAAGGGACGTTTGAACTATGCGTGGAAAGAAATGGTGCCGATCAAAAAGGGAGTACAGAGATGTGAAATGCACTTAAAACCTTCGAGCTGATCTATTCAGTAGCAATATTGCAGTTCCGTAATTATTTTGCACTTCAATAAACTTACAATCGACTGAGGTTCTCAATTCTCTTCCGAGCTAGTTCTGCTTTTGTAAATAAAAAAATAAAAAGTGTAGCCATTGCTGACATGGCTTTAGCAGCAATGCAAACATTTTGGTTTTACTAGATTTGACTTGTTAATAGCAGTGCAGTCTTTGGCATGAGCAACAGAAAGAGATTGTTTTCTGGCCAAACTGAAAACCATTTTGCATGAAAGTATAATCAGCATTGTGAAACCCACTTCAGTGTTCTCTTCTACTGCACACAGCAATGCCCTTGTGATGTCTAGTTTACCCCAGGTAAAACAGTTAATACATTCTAAAATAAAAAAGGCAGATCAGCCTCATAAAGTTTGATCAAAGATCTTTTATTGTCAAACATGAGCATAACCAGAGTATCTGTACAAAAAAACCGCTGCTCCAGATAACATGGCTCCCTCCAAAGGGTCAGTCTCCGCAGCTGGAGGTTCTGGCAGATGTTGGGATGGAGGGATGCTGAGGTCCACGGACCCCCACGTTTACAGGCCAAGCTTGGTCCTTCTCCAGTGTCTCCTCTTGGAATTGTACCTGAAACAGTTAAATGAATGCATCAGGGGAAACGGTAACAAAATTAAATGCAATTTCTATATTAATGGATTTCTTACTCATTTCTTTTGACATGTAAAGACTACAAGGCAGCCCAAGACTACTAAACCGGTGGTACCAGTATTCTCATTAAAATTAAGGCAGATGAAAGTGTTCAGTTAAAATAATGCAAATTTAGCCAAAGCAAAGACAATTTCAGGAGGACATAAACAAGAGCGATATACCGCTACATGATCACTTGAACAAAAATGTTCCGGCCAAGCTATTTTATGGACAGATCAGCCACGTTAGGGCAGACTGTAAATGTTCAGCTACATAGCTTCCTTATCACCACCAGTAAGCAGAAATAAGCGCCATGTAGCAGAAAGATGCTCTCAGCAGGATTAATGGCAACACTCTACATCAATGAGTGCTGCAATTGCAGACCTGCTTTACATAAGTGTGTAACGCATTACGAAAAGTATTCAGCTAAATGGCAGGCCATCACATACATTTAGTATAAACATTTTATTACCAGTCTATTTTTTGACGTAGAGCAAGTAATGGAATCAAAAAACAAGAGCCCATTTGTCTTTTATGGTGCCATTCAATTATGTGGCATTATACTATGATGCTTTCAACATCGAATATACTCTCAAGAAAACATATTTCAGTACAAAGCCGTACAGAACCACATAATATATCATGTTGATTCAACGCACCTAAATTATTCCCTTAACATGATGGGAGGTATTGCTCCATTAATTTTAACAAGTTGCCATTTAACTAGCAACTGAGGGTGCACGTGTGAATAACTACCACTTTAGTTGAAAAATATAAAACATGAAAATTCTTGCAAATACTTAGATATGCAGTTTCTGAATGACCATTACTCATGGCTGCATTCACATGGATGACGATAACTCGCATGCTACAGCTAGTCGTACATCATTAACCGGTAAATACATGCTCACTCTGTACGCTTTCCTCGACACGGCAACTTCAACGTTTACATGCTGAACCCAAAACAAAAAAACTCACCTGATTTTATTCCCCGTCTTCATTCTGATCCACTGTGGAATGGGCCTGTTCTGTTTCTGCTTCTTGGCAAGGAAGCGCTTGATCCTGAAAGTCTTGTGGGACGACTAGAGAGAAAAGAAAAACGAGCCATTAATGCCACGTCATATATATATATATATATATATATATATATATATATATATATATATATATATAAGCGATGGTGTACAGCTGCAACTATACAGTAATGAATTTAGGGCACTTCCTATGTATCGTTAGCTGATAGCTTGGACAGCTAGCAGCTAGCGGCTATGGAGTTTCATGCGTAGAGTGGGTACCGGCGAACAGCTTAAAAACGCTCATATTCTTTCTTTTTTTGACAACATACGGATGTGTGAAGTACCATTGATATATTTATCAACCACAAAATATATCGCAACAGGTTTACATGGGCTGCAGACGTGGATGTTTAAAGATTTGTATTTACCATTTTTAGTCCACAGTCCTCTCGCGACTATGGCGGCGGCCAAAGAGATAGAAGGAAGTGACGTCGGCCCTTTTATCCAATATGCGTCCACAGAACAGGGGCGCGTCATACACAACGCGACAATGAGTGGACGGTTTGTTTACGGTACCTTCAGGCACGGTGTGTGTACTTATATACAATTCTGAGCCAACTAAAAGGCTTAAATGAATACAGGGTCTATGTTTATCCGAAAATATCAACACAATTTGGACTCAAAATAAATGACTAATTGGTAAAGGTGGCAGTAGCCAATAGTCCAAGGTTTACTACATTATTACACATGAATACAACAGAAACATCTTAATCTCAAATTTTACTTGAACAATAAACTGGACTGCACTGATTTAGAAAAACTAAACCAACTTTTATATGTTATTTTGTATTTTATATTTTGTATTTTATATTTCACTTTACACACTTTACTTTATGCACTGTCACTTTCTTTCTTTCTTATACTTATATTTTATTGTGTTTAGTTTTATCGGTGCTGCTTCTGTTGTCAACTAATTTCCCCTTGGGGATTAATAAAGTATATTTCTATTCTATTTCTATTCTATTCTATTTTAAAAACAAGGTTTACAAAGTGCTCTACAGATAAACAAAGCATAAACACATCTTAAATGGCGGCAAACAAAAAAGACCATACTATAAAAGCATTGAATACAACTAAAACCAAACAAATAGGCAACTTAAAATAAAGACATAAAAGGAAGACATCACTTAAAAGCAGTTCTATAAAAGTGGGTTTTAAGAAGTGATTTAGAAGAAGTTATTGATTCTACCAGCCTTATTTCCTCCGGTAGTCACCCCAACCTCTAACATTAACACACAGTGGAAAATAAATATATTTATTCGGCCTCTGTATAATGTTTCTGTAGATTCTTACTGTTTTTGTATTACTGTTTTACTGTTTATTGTTTAGACCACATGATTTTAAATTATTTTACTATGTTACTTATGTGAACTTTATCTGATTATATGTACAATATTTTTAAAAAGTTATACTTTTTCCTGGAGAAGCACAATTAGATACTGTTGAAGGGATAAAACACTATAATCTGTTATGAGTTATTGAATAAGGCGAACGGAATGAGTGTGTGGAGTTTTAGCTTCTTTGCTTCTTTAGCTTTGAGCAGTAAACTGGAACAAGTAAGCATAGGCAGCGAGGACTTTTTGAATGACCATGTTGAGTGTAAATTAGAATAGAATAGAATAGAAATATACTTTATTAATCCCCAAGGGAAAATTTGTTGACACAGTAGCACCGATGAACTAAACACAATAAAATATAAATATAAGAAAGAAAGAAAGTGACTGTGCATAAAGTAAAGTATGCAAAGTGAAATATAAAATACAAAATAAAATACAATAAAATATATATGTATATATACACAACATATATGTAAATACAGCAATGTCAAATAAAATAATATATAGATAGTGTGCAAAATGCAAAGTGTGTGTATGTGTGTAGTGTAAATGAAATGTGTGCAATGCAGATCAACACAGTGTAAGTATGAATGTGAATATGTACAGTGAGTTATTGCAAGTTTCTGGCAGGAGGTGCTTTGTTGTAGAGCCTCATAGCCGTGGGAAGGAATGTTCTCCTGTAGCGGTTGGAGAACGTGCTCCTACCATTGCAGTTGGTTGGAGATGATGAGTCGAGAGCAGTGGTTTGTGGGGGTTTGACCAATTAACTGATAGCAGTGGATTAGTCTGTAGGAGTGGATGAAGGCTGACTGACTCAAGAGTACAGACTGCACCAGTGACGAAGAGGATGGTGTGATTCTAAATGTAGATTATTGAGAATGTTGGATGCAAACCTGTAGATTACGCTACCATAGTCTTAAATTGAAGGACTGTTATTTTAATCAGAGGGGACTCTGTTAATTCATTGGGAGGTCAGTAGAAACCCACACAAAATATTTCTGTTAGTCATTCTTGGAGAAAGATTCAAGTCTCGTACCTGCCTTAATTAGCCAGACAGTCTAGTTGAACTGAAATCCTGTAGTGTTATGCAATCGGTTAATCAACCCCCCCCCCCTCCTCTTAAAAAAACAGGTCATGAGTCGGTGGTCAGCAGGTCCGTCTTTCAATCAGGATCAGCGGTTCAATCCCCGCCTCCGCTAGTCCTAGACCATGTGTCCTTGAGCAAGACCCATAACCCTGAATTGTATGAATGTAAGTCACTTTTGATAAAAGCGTCAGCTAAATTAAATGTAATGTAAATATACTGAAAGAAGAAGAAAAAAGTACATTTACACTTATGCAAATAGTTCTTTTATTTCCAGTCAAAAGTGTCTAATGTATAGAAGCATCAGCAGCAGTGATGTTTCCTCACACTGTATTCAGTTTATTTCAACACATTCCTGTTTGAGGGCAGATTCAGTTTTAAAAAAGGAAGGAAGGCCACTGGTTAATCCCTCTGATTGAAGCTTGCATGCAGGCATGGCTGTCACATGGCAGTCTATTCTGAAATGGCTGTTTCCTCTCTGTCACTGGACAAATGCAAGAACAAAACTCATGATCCCAAACCATTCTACAGCTATTGACCATCAAAATATGCAATTAGAGTTCTGAACATCAATTTAGATTGTCTCGCTTTCCAGGCAGAGTATGATTTTTTGTGTTTAAACTTCAAACTGAATGTCAATGCTACAACAGAAATATCAGTCATCACTGAAGAAATTCTACTGATTAGCTTGGCAATGTTGACATTGAGCAATTGGGAAGTTGTGATATGGATTTAAACACGTTAAAACCAATGTTGGCAGTGTGTATAACACTTTACATCAGAGAAACAATACTGAAGCAAGTTTACGTGGTCCAAGAAAGCTTTGGCTCTAACTAATGTGCCCTACAGCCAAACTGTAAGCCGAAGGTTACGGTTACCTTTCATAACAAATAAAAGTAAAGAGGGTCACATTCAGGCCTAAAGAGGCTCCACAATCACATCTCTGCCTCTGAGACCGGGAGAGCCGGATGCAGCCCTGCTTGAACTGCAATGCATGTCGCCCTGAGGCGCCGCATCGCTGCTCTGAGCCACACAGGCCTGGCACCCCTTTCATCACCACACTTAAAATGCCACGAGTTGAGATCTGCTCAATCGTCTCCTTTGTCGGCCACGTTCTCGTTCTCGGTATCTGGCTTTCTGTCGGCAGAGCTGGATTCCGGTCCGCCTCGATTGCGGCTTCTGGCCCCTGGCTGGTAAAGCTGAATCGCAGGCCGGTCCTGTAAAGAAACGATGCTCTTAGAAATACAATTGTTTTAAGCAGAAATGACTTGATCTGAGAGGCTTACGTCTTTACCTTATTTCGTAGACGGTCTCTTTTATTACTCTCCTCCTTCTTGTAGTCTTTGTTCGGCCTCTCTGGTCTCTCAGAGTGAGTAGAGTCTCCAATGTGTTCACACTTTTTCTTCTCCTTGCCACGATCTTTGTCTTTTTTAACATCCTCCTCCCTCTTTCTGCACAGGTTCTCTCCATCCTGACGATCTCGCCTTCTCCGCCGATTTTCGTCCTGTCGCCTGATCCGCTCCTTCTCTCTCTGCAGCCGCTCCCTCTCCCGCTCTCGGTCGCGCTCTGTGTCACGCTCCCTAAACTCCTTCCTCCCCTCTTCGTCCGGTCTGTGTGTAAAGCACGCACTGGGTTTAAGTAACCTGTTCAAAGTGAAACATTTATAAAACATAAAAAAAGATTTAAGCAACTAACTTCCTTCCTCGGTCCTCCTTATTTTCAATGTGTGGCCGCCTCTTATGATCTGCCACCCCCATGGGTCTGTCTTCTTTATTTGGTCTCTCAGGCTTCTTGGCCTTTTCCTTGGACTTCTCAGAATCACCATCATCACTTCTGTCTGGCTTTTTCAGGAGCTACACATTTGAAAGAAAGAAGAAGAAAAAAAAAATCACAATGAGGTATTGGAGATGTCAAATTGAATTAAACTGCTTTAATCCAATGCAGCACACACACCTTAATCTTTGGTTCTTCTTTAACTTGGTCCTTGTCTTTCTCCAGGGGTTTCTCATGTCTCTTCATCTTCTCTGTGTCTTTGCGCTTCCTTCTCTCATCCTCCCTCCACTTACGACGCTCCTCGTCACGCTGGCGCTTGCGTTCAAGCTCCCTCCTTCTTCTCTCTTCTTTCTTTTCCTCCCTGATTCTCTGAACAGCATTAAAACAAAACACGAAGACGTCATTAACCATGCAACCTAACAAGTGTAACTAGGACACAAAACTGTTGTCACAGTGATTTATTTACCTGTTTATTCTTCAAGAAGTCAAGCAGAGGAGTTGTTTTTTTAGCTTGAAGGGAGAAAATTAATATTTTTTAATTCATCCATCCAGCAGTGTCTCTCTTATAAAATGTATACAATTTTGTTTCAGGTGCTCTTTTTGGAGACTGTTCACTGACCTACAAGTTCCTTTGATTTTGCCTCAATCTCTTCCAACAGTGTCTCTGGTGTCGATGCCAACTTGTCATCATCACCGTTGTAGAATTCAAGAAACTTCTTGTAATCCGGATCTGAAAGGAAAATATACAACATACAAATGAAAATATGGTGCTGCTTCTGGTAAGATTGCTTCTCTGTAACTTAATGGTGCAAAGTATTTTCAAAACTATTCTTAATTTAAGTATTTGGACTAAATATTCACAAGCTAGTTACGGTGATTATTTTGTGAAAACCAAATACAAATACTTTTTTTTTTTAAAAGAAGCTGAAACACCACAGAGTATCTCTCTTTAAAAATAACAGAAACAAATGTATTTACCTTCATCAATTGTTCCACATTTTGCGTCCTTTCTCTTACTTCTTTTCTTGGCAGTCTTTTGAAAAGGTGCAAACTCCACGATGGCAGGATACTCCTGTCCTGTGGAAAAACAAAATAATGCGGACAAGCATGAAGCATTGAGAAAATCCTTCAGTGTGTGTATTGTGCTGGAAAGAAATGCTCTTCATACCTTTGCCGTCAATGAACACATATCCATCAAATCGATCTCTGAAAAGAACTATATCCTCTTGGTTTTTAAAATTAATGTATGCCCTTGCGAACAGATGAGGGAAAAGGCTGAAAGGACAAAATACTCATGTTAGATATATCAGACTCGCTGATAGGCTCTTTTTAAATAATGAAACGTCTTTACATCAACTCACCTGGCGTCATTGGAGAAAAACTCAAAGTAGTCCACCTCTGGGAGAGGTTGCAACTGTTCCTCCAGCTCCTCCCTGGTCAGGCTTGGTGGCAACCGTCTGATCACAATCTTTAAAAAAATATTGCCAGTTCAAGATAATATCACAAAGTGAAGAACAATCAGACTGAGCAACGTTAATGTTAGTGAACAATTCACTAACATTAACTAGAAGTTGGGACGAAAGACAATTTGGCTAACTCCTGATATAAAGTAATAGGAGACAATGCATGTTCCAAAAAAAGCTAGTTAAAAGCATGCTGTTATTTCACGAAACTATAAGTCGCCCTCACTGACGACACACAGCAGCTGTAGCTAACATAGCTAGCCAGTTTTACCTTTGTCATGGCCTCTTTCCTTTCCCTACACTTCTCCGTCTTTTCTCCATCTTCACAGTTTACTTCCAATTTTCGCTCTTTCGGCCGAGCGTTTTCCTTGTCTTCCTTCATAGTTGAAAAGCTACTTCAATCCTCGGTTGTATTTCATCTCATTCCAGAGACTTGTTTACTTTTTTTAGCAAGTTAGCCCAGCAGTAGCAACACTAACTTCCTCTCTGGCGGGTTGAGTAGCTGCAGTTTGGTGTCGCAGCCAGACGGGGGCGCTGTGGGGGAAACAAGAGAACACGGGGAATTTAACAATATAATTCAATGTATTTTCTTTTCTTCATTATTTTGTCGGCGTTCTGTCAATTTAAATAAAATGTTATCCTGTTTGCCGTTTTGTTCTCTTTAAATAATAATTACCGTTAAGTCAAAACAACGCTTCCTTTTCTCCGGATTCCTTTCAAAATAAAAGTTAAGTTCATATCGCAGATGCTTTTCTTTTGAAAATAATTCAACAATCGGAAGTATTACACTTGTTCTTCCGGCGGAACATAGGTCATCAAGAGAGTCGACATTTTGTTCGCTCCTGAGCAAAATAAACCATCGAAGGTTGTCTCAAGGCAACTTGTTTATCGTCGTTTCTGTCGCCTGACAGTTGCCGGCTTCCGTCATGTGGTACGAGATTCTGCCGGGCCTCGGCGTCATGTTCGTGGCGCTGCTCGTTCCGGGCTTAGCAACCACTCACATACACAAGTTCACCAACGGAGGAAAGGTGAGGAGGATGTCCCCATGTCAACGAGAAGTCATCTTCTTCTCCAAACTAAGCGATTAGCTAAAGACTGCTCTTCTTTGTAGGAAAAGAGAGTCGCTCGGGTTCCGTGGCACTGGTCTCTGTTGGAGCGGGACAGGCGCGTGTCGGGGACAGGACGGCATTATGACTCTAAGGTGAGCAGAGGTGCACCACAGTGACGGGACACGTTACAGCCTGACTGGACTGTCCGCACACTGAACATGCATTAGCATTTATGAGACTATATCAGGGTTCGTACGGTCGTGGAAAACCTGGAAAAGTCATGGAATTTTAAAATGGTCATTTCCAGGCCTGGAAAAGTCATGGAAAAAACTTAAATCGTAAAAGTTTTGGAAAAGTCATGGAAATGTGTTATCACATGTTCATTTACGCCGAGTTTGAAATAATTAATATGTTTTTTAAAGAAAGACGCTCAAAATATAAGCCGGCATACGCTCTCCATACGCTACATTTTCTAAATTGTTCATCTTTATACCGAGATTTCAGTTTGGTCTTGGACATTTGGTTAAAAGTCCTGGAAATCCATCGGCCCACATGTGTAAGAACCCTGCTATATATTATCGTTGCTGATGCATGGAGCAGAAGTCAAGTTCACGATTTCAACACTAGACAATCTGCTAATCTTCAGCCGTACCACTCTCAGCCAGTTCTCCATCAAACACAGAGGTTCTTTACTCTGGAATAATCTCATTCTTATCAAAGTCAAAGTAGCTTTATTGTCAATTTCTACGCATGTTAGGACATACAAGTAATCGAAAAAAACGTTTCCCACTCTCCCACGGTGAATCATAAGTGCACACGCACAACAGATAAGACAAGACATATAGATACACGCACAACAACAGATAATACAAGACATATAGATGCACGCACAACAAAAGACAAGACATATAGATGCACGCACAACAACAGATAAGACAAGACATATAGATATACATATAGTTATAAACATGCAGATACATGTACAGCAGCATAAGTTTCTTTAAAGTGACATTATGGTAGTGCAAAAAAAGTATAACAGTAAGTGGTAAAGTGACAGTAAGTGGTAAAATGATTGCTAACTCTTCATCTTCACTCAGTAACTTCAAACATAGATTAGGGGTCAGCCTGGTGAATCAGGCCGTTTCATCATCTACGTAGTGTTTTGTATTCCTTGATGTGTATTGTTTGTTTTAGCACGTTAAATGTTATTCTTGTTTATTATTCATTACTTTAGGTGAGAACCTTGCATAAGCCCTTTGGGTTTCTTTTCTCACCTGCACTCATTTCTGTCTCTTTTAATAATGTTACATTTGTTACTTTTATTTTGTGCGAATAAATAAAATAAAATAAAAAAGTTACGACATAGTGAAGAAAGAGGGTTAACCTCCACCGTTACCCATAGTTTGGTTGTCAGATGCCAGAGCTGTGGAAATAGTAGTAACATCTGATCGGAAAATTACTTTTTACATTCTGAAGATACAACTGACGGACGCATACCTGCTCTAAAGCTAAGATAAAGTAAACTGCTGAGGGTTGATGTGACTAACTAATGTTTTCAAGATGATGTGTACTGTTGTTGAAGCAAACAACGCCATTATGGAATCAAAATGATAATTATGTCTAATAGAATAGCATCCCTCATTTAATAACCAGATTAAAACCTGGAGTATATTCACTGTGAGAGTACAGATTACAAACCTAAGAGGTACCACCACAAGAAGTGAATAAAATATACAAACATTAATTTTTTTTTTTTTTAAATGAATGATATGTAACTTACTCAATTCAAGATATAATATTGTTCTTCCTCAACAGGGACTTGAGAACATCCACTGATGACCAGAAGCATGGAAACCCCGATAAGAAGAAAGTTGGACATTAAAAGATTATACCTAACATGCAGCTGTTGATTGTGTTCATCCTTTTAAGGAAGGCGCCCCGGTTACCTATTCAACTGTTCCCACCTGCAAATCTTCCGAGCCTTCTCGGCTCATATGTTGAAATTCAAAAGCAACAAACAAGAGATTGGTTCTTAAATCAAATAAACGTTTCACACCTGTTCATATATTATGGAGTTTATACTGTCGCTGGTATGTCATCTGTACAGGTGACAATCCAGTGTTGTTCTCTGGAGATATGTCTCTTTATAGTCGGACTATAGTTTATCCTCTACTGTAGTTGGGATGCATCTGAAAGTCTCCTGGTCAAGCAGCTGCTTCACAAGACTCTCCATTCTAATTGAATTGCGTGAAGTAATGGTCCTCTGTCATTTATAAATAAGAAAATACATAATCAGTAAGAAACTGCTACTTCACCAACACATTTAAAGACATCACCTTGAGGTGTGATGTGTATTTTTCAGAATTTACATTTAATAGACAATTGTAAATTAAAGTATTGACGGGTTAATCAATTAATGAAAACGAATGGTGACAGTGCCGTTGGCCATTGCGTCCACATTTAAAGAGCGTTGTGGCCGATTGGACTTCCCGCTTGGCGATGATTGACCTATAGACTTAAGTTTGTATCTGCTATCTGACTATTGATAAGACACCACAGGATCTCAGTAAAGACTCAATCTACACACATAAAACGAGAGATTGAAATGTCTTCACTTCGCGTAGGTTTATTCGCAGCACACGGATTACAAGCAAACCGATTTGGACCTGAAGCACAACTGCTGAACATTCACAATACTTGTGAGTGTCCTGCTGAGAACCCCTCTTCCCCAGAGACCTCTGGCTACATCCTGGTTCCAGTCTCATCATCAAATATGTTTCATATAAGGAGCACCTGGGTTTCTTAAATGTAGCCCTACTTCATCTTCCAATACTCGATCATGTAGGACCATACCTGCAAACTCAGGAGGGGTGAAAAAGGTAACAGGGAGGGGGGGGGGGGGTGAATGTGTTGTTGTCTCCACACCACACCTCAAAGCATTTATAACTACAGTTTTTTGATTGTTCTGACCGCAAATCTAAATAGTAATAACAAACGTTTTAAGAAAAAAGGTCCTCTGGATAATTCAGTGATCGGGCCCTAATAATAGTAATAACAACTTTACACCATCATTATATAGCCTATAATATGGTTCAAAGTCATTCATGAACCAACTTCCATTTTTTTAAATTGTGTGCTCTGCTGAGCTTTGAGCCTGTTCCAAGATTCTGTTCCATGAGTCTGTTCCATGACTCTGTTCCAGGAGCCTGTTCCTTCGAAGTGTCCCATCAAAGATGTTTTATTGCGAAGATAACCACATTGCATGTTCTCCGTGTCTCACTCCAATCTCATAAACACCAGCCGTCCAATGTACCCCCCCCCCACACCCAAAACAAAAACTTTGGATCTACACTATTCAAGTTGATGACCTATTTTGATTTCAAAACGGCGAATTTCAACGAAAGGTGACAAGTTTGCAGGTATGTAGGACAGTCTCCTAGGGCAGATGTTCACAAAGGGACATTCGTCTCCCGGGTTGACATTTGTGTTGTATAATTCTATGTCCAGGTCTTTCCTATCTGCCATCGACCTGGGGCCTAGCTGGGTCTCAGCGACTCCGCTCTTGCTTGGTTGCTTTTCGTAGCCTCTTATTAAACTTAATATAGCTGAAGATGTCTCTCAGCATTTTTATTGTGCTAGCAGGGGTCAGCTGTGGGACACATACACCTCGTTGGCCTCGGTTTGTTTAGAAAAGTATTCAACGTTAGGTTATAGGTGAGATATACAACTTAGTACAAACGCTCTAACTCGTATATGAATATATATAGTGGCTACAGAGATTGTTGTAGAAGTTTAACAAAAGTTACACATTTTCTTCCCACAGGAGCCCTGTTGAATACAATATTATCCCAGATATCAGGAGGTGCTTGAACAAGAATCATTGATTTGAACAGAATCCAGCAGCTCAACAGGATAGAGAACTTTGTTATTCAACTATATAAATCAGCTGATTAAAGTAGCAGCCTCTGCTGAATTTGTACAACTATGACTTTGTATAACTTAAAATCCATTGGTTCCGAAACTGGGTTGAAGAAGAAAAATTAATCTGTGGTCACAAAACGATCAACAAAGGGCAGAAACAGTTTATTCATGTTAGAAACAATTACATAGTTTTCACCTTTGCTGATGTACCTTCCTCCAACTCTTTAACCTATCTTAAAGAACTTGGAAGAAGGTCCACCAGGCTGAGAATACTTTGAGCCATTTGCACTTTAAAATGTTCTTAATTGTACTCCTGCTATGATCTGAAATAACTATCTTTTGATTTATTTAATTAATCAAATACAAAAATAAAGAAACTCACTGAGAATTTATTTACTTAACTCATCAGAATAAACATTTACAAGAACAAGTTGCAGTTGAACATGAAAGAGAAGATGCTCCAGTGAGTAAATAGAATAATGTAATTCTTACACATTTCTTACAAAACATCTTTACAAAGTAGAATTCTCCCACCACACTGTTCATTCCACTCCAACTGAATGGGGTTATTCTCCAAAAGGAATAAAACAGGAATCCCCCTCCTATAAAAAGGTAATCTGCACCAATGTGATGTTCACTTCTCCTCCTTGCCTTTGGTTTTCCGGTACACCATCTCCCTGAAGCTCGTCAGGATCTTGCTCTCCCTCTTCCTCCTCTCCTCCTGGTTGAAGGACGCCAGAGCTCGCTTCTCATCCGCACTGTAGATCTGGTTTTCCTTTCTCAGACGCACAGCCTCCATACGACGATGTCTGCATTGTTACATTGGAAACGCGTCAGCGTCACAGCAGAGATACATACATCTGAAACCTCGACTATAATAATATCATTGCTGCAATACGAATCTCCTCACAGCCACGGGGAGATGTGGCGGTGCGACTCGTAAACATCACGAACCTGCTGCCGCTCATCACGTAGCCAGACTTCTCGAAGTCCGCGATCTCGTCGCTGGTGAGACCGATCTCGCCTCTTCTCGGGATACGTTTGCCCGCTTTCACATACTCCGCCATCGCAGCACCTTCACCTGGCAACAGGGCATGGCCGAAACTGGAAGAGCAGAAACAGAGACGACTCGTTAATCTCGGGGGGGGGAGTTACATTACGAACTTCTTGGGCTGCAAAATCTCAAATCTTATCGTGGATTATTTTAAACTTGTTGGCTGTTTGTGTTGCTTTGAGGTAAATGGTGAAACGTTGATAGCGTCACTTTACTGAAACCGAATTACAACAGGAAGTTGTCCACCTGGCATTAGTAGTAATCAGGGTTCTTACACATTTTGACCGATGGATTTCCAGGACTTTTCCATGACTTTAAACTAAATGTCCATGACCAAATTGAAATCTCGGTAAAAACATGAAACATTTAGTACATTTTACGTATGGAGAGCAGAGCGTACGGCGGCTTATATTTTGATCGTTTTTCTTTAAAAAAAACATTAATTATTTCAAACTCGGCGTAAATGAACGTGATTATAACACATTTCCATAACATTTCCCAAACTTTTATGATTTAAGTTTTTTCCATGACTTTTCCAGGCCTGGAAATTACCATTTTAAAATTCCATGACTTTTCCAGGTTTTCCATGACCGTACGAACCCTGAGTAATGTTAACCTGTCAGCGTTAAGAATCTTCTCAGAACCTGTTGCTGTGTTTTTATTTTGGAAATTCTATATCCAAATGATGTAAAAGTGCATTAGATCCATAACGTCAAACCAACTCACTCCAAAGGTCGCTCGTCGTCCTGCGACATGTGTGTGAGCGGAGCTTCGGGGCCGACCACGTTCTCGTCCATGCAGGTCTTCTCCACCCACATCACTGCGTTGGCATCGTCATCGTCCTCCTCCTCCTCCCCCTCCCCCTCTTTCCTCTCTTCCTCCTTGGACTCTTCACTGCTGGAGTTGCTAGACTCCTTCTGACTCTTCTTTACCTTCTTCTTCTTGGACTTCTTGGACCTAAAAGGCAACATTTAGTTCATCAAATTGTCCCTTTTCAGTTTGAATGAATGTGGTGTAAAGCTGCATATTAGCACATACTTCTTGCTCTTCTTTTTCTTTTTCTTCTTCTTTATTTCTTCTTCTGAAAGTTAAAAAAGATAAATCAATAACAATATGATAATAATATAACTCAGGAAAAAGATTTGAATGCATCTTGAATTCATATAATAATGATAATATTGTTTTACCGTCTGAATTTGATTCCAGCTCACTGTCCTCGGAGTGCTTTTTGTTCTTTTTCTTCTTGGATTTCTTCTTCTTCTTCTTTTTCTTCTTCTTGTCTTTTTTGAAAAACAGAAGTGTTTTAAAATTCAAACGACGTACAATATAAATGCCATTTAATTTCACGTTCGAGCACTAAATGTCGTACCTCCTGAGCTCGATTCTGAACTGCTGTTTTTCTCGTCTTCTTCGACTGGTGTGAATTCATCAGAGCTGGTAGAGAACAAAGACTGACATATGAGCTTTCTGTGACATCATCCTCTGGGTAAAAAATAAATAGAAGAAAACCTGTGGTGCTTCTCAAAAACAATGTGTTGCTTTGAAGGTGAGATTCTTGACTTACTCTGGCTCTTTAACTCTTGGTGAATATCCCCAAATTTCCGGACAACCCAACTCCCCGATCCGCTCTCTCTCTTGCAGACGCCTGGAACAGAAATAAAGAACTTATATTACAAACTGAAGGTAGCATTCCTGTCAGTGCCTCTATTTGTTTAAAAACCTGAATTATTTCTTTGTCTCGTCCATTTCTGGATCATTTAGCATGCAAAATATATTAAACTACTGAATTGAAACCTTTTGAAAAAAATTTCAAATAAATATTCTAAGAGTATATTATTTATGATATTACTGTGGTTGATGTTGCATCAATGAATTGTTACGTGGCCATATAAATAGATCTAATAGGCTTGAATCGGGCTCTCTTTCCTAAGAAAGGACTTGTTAAAAACAATGATTGGCTTTTGCATTGACTATGTTAAATATGTTAAACTGTGTTGTATCTTGATGCTTTTTACTATTATCATGTCGAGGTATTTGATTGAAGATGGTTGTAAGACACACAACAACAAAAAAAGGAAACCCACTGAAATAGTACAATGTATGACCCTAAACTATATTAAGTAATTAAAAGTGATTTTAAAAGAATAATATCGAAGACATGATATGTTTAGTCTTCCGTTCAATAAAGTCTAATAAATTAAACATTGCATTGCTAAAGAAATCCTTCAATGAACCTGGATCAATAGATGAAAGGATCAGGGTTCTTACACAATATGATCAATGGATTTCCATGACTTTTCCATGACTTTAAACCAAATTTCCATGACCAAACTGAAATCTTGGTTTATACATGAACAAGTGGGAATATTTAGTATTTAAACAATGTGAATTCCAAAGCATACAGTATAAATTAAATGAAACAAATGAATAAGAGACAATATTTTGTTTAAAGGAATAAACACTTGCTTGGCCAACGAAGTTTCCATTTAAGGTGCGTTCACTTGCAACGTGAAAAAAAAAGAAATTGCGCCCCCAGTATGCCGGCTTATATTTTGAGTCTTTCTTTCTAAAACATATTCATTATTTCAAACTCGGCGTGAATGAACATGTGATTATAACACATTTCCATGACTTTTCCAGGCCTGGAAATTACCATTTTAAAATTCCATGACTTTTCCAGGTTTTCCATGACCATACGAACCCTGAAGGATACATCATTGTATTATTAGTGTTTTCATACCTGGTAATGAACGTCTCTTGCCTCTGCCTCTGAGCGTCGTCCCGTTGCTGCTCGTAGTAATAATCATCTTTGAAACCTCCGTGTTTCCCTGAAGCGTCCCGCTGCTCGGACCAGTGGCTGTTGTTGTAGCTGTTGTTGTAGCTGTTGGTGTTGCTGGTGGGGTTGTTGTTGGGGTTGTTGTTGTTGGGGTTGTATTGACGCTCCCTGGACCGGGACCGGCTACGGCGGGGGCTTGCTATGCGGATTCGCCGGATGTTTTTCGCCTCTCGGAACCGGCGGTCCCGCTCTTCGTGCTCCTTCTCCCTGTTGCGCGGCTTCGGGAGTTTGGGCCCGAAGCTGTACGGAGACAGGCTGCGCTCGCGACTGTTGCTGCGATGGCGGCTGCGGGAGCGACTGCGGGGTCTCCGGGCGCGAGGGCTCCGGGACTCAGAATGCGAGCGTTCCGACGTCGGCATTTCACAAACTAGAGATCACAAAAATAAATATAATTGGCGTTTAGAGAGAAGAAGAAAAACACGCGTCTATATTTTCTCCTATACGAACGAAACGCGTAACAGGAAGTCGTCTCTTCTTCTTCTTCTTCTTCTTCTTCTGCTTCTTCGGCGTTATGACAGATTACAACTAGTGGAGTATTATCGCCCTCTACTGTTGACTTGAGGAACTCTCGGCTCATGTTCTTCCCATCGCTCCAGTGCCTCCAGTATATTTGAACACACTGAGGGTGTGATTAAGAACATTATTCCCTGTGCGTCTTCTGAAGGTTGATTTTAAATCTATGTCCATAATCTATTTGTGTGCTTCATTATAACCACTGTCAGAAGGTCAGATATAGTCTAGATACAGGAGATCATTTCTGTCCACTGCAATAGCACTTTACAATAAATCATCTCTGGCCAAATCACTCAACTAACACAGTTGTTTTAAAGCATCCTCAATGCTTGAGCCTGGATCATGTCTCGCTTTTTTTAAAAACATGTAGCTAAATCAAACAAAAATACACAATACATCCATAATTCAGAACTAACTAATTAAAGATGTGTGAATGCTCTTTAAAGCACCTATTCAAAACTTCATACATGTATCTTCTACTTTGTCAATATTATTTTTCAAACCTTTTCGTCGACACATATTCCCAGGAATTTAAATGTTTTCATTCTCTATACTCCTAGGCCATATTATTTTTAAATGATCATATGCTCCTATTTTTTTTAATTAGTTGGAATACTTCAGCAGTCCAACTATTGTTCTTGTAATATTTAATAAACTTATTGCAGTCCAACTCTTGTTCTTGTCTTCTTTATTTAAACTTTTTATTCTTCTTCTTCTATTTCTTCCGTACCTTTTTCGTCCCTTTTCATCTCCTTCATATATTCAGCTATTTAAACAATTAAAATATAAAAAAATCAGCTTCTTCAGGATTAGATTGGAAAGACGTTTCATATTTTGAAATGTTTCAAATTGTTGTATATTTAAATACTTTAACGTTATTTTTAATTCATCAGTTCCTATGGAGAAACTCTTCAACTCTAAAAAGCTTACAGTATCTTCATACTTTCAGCAAATTCAGCCATTTAATTTTTCATATATTCAGATAGCCTTCAGCTATTACTGTATTGCTTCAAATATTTTTTATCTTTTCAAATTATTAATTTCTTTATGGAATAAATAATGAATGGGATCCAATGGGGGAAATCTTCAAATCCACTTCAAAACGCTTACAATATCGGCATACATTGAGCTAAAGAAACAAATCCACCTTTAAAATGTTGTCGAAAGTGTTAGCTATAACTTCATAATTCAGCTTCTTCATATTTCGTATAGTTATTTAATTGTTACCATTTTAGTTGTATGTGTTTTTCCGCTCACAAACACATCCCACACACACTCACAAACAAACATATCGATGCGTTTGGCTTAATCTTTCCTCTCCTGATTCTACTATTTTGGTGATTTGATCATGTTTTCTTGACAGGGTTTAACAAATGCTTTTGTAGAAAATCCACTCAGTGTTTAGATCTCGTCTATCCTTATAGATTACTGACTAAAGATGAATGCAGACTCATACCAACTAAATTACTTGGTTAGTTGCTGTATGTGTGTGTGTTTATATATATATATATATATATATATATATATATATATATATATATATATATATATATATATATATAGTGGCTACAGACATTGTTGTAGAAGTTTAACAAAAGTTATATATATATATATATATATATATATATATATATATATATATATGTGTGTGTGTGTTTTTTTTATTACATTTTTTGTTGTGGTTTTGTTTGTTTTTGTTATTTTATTTAGTATTATTTGTTGATAGGGCAAGAAGGTATCGTCATCCTGATTCTCCATTCCAGTTGGTGGCGCTAATGCACCAGACAGTTGTTTCGCAACTGCCAATAAACCCGAAAGAAGAAAAGAAAAAGACTACACAGGAAGTAAAAATATATGTGGTCTGTGAACTTTTAACCGAGCAACCACCAACCAACCTTACAGAGGAAATAAGTGCGTTATGCACTACAACAACACCGGCACTACATGTAAAGTAGTCCACGACAGAACAGCTCAGAAAAACAAGATGTCTTATAATACCGCCACTCCGGAAAGAAAAGCGAAGCATGTGAGCAAGACCTTTGACGAGGCTCTGGCAACGGAGTTATTCTTCACCGATTTGAGCAAGACCGCCACATGCCTCATCTGCAGGCAGCACGTATTGTTTAAGGGGATCATTATGAGGAGGCACTACCTCGCAAAACACGCAGAAAAGTATGATAAATACAAAGGACGGAGCAGGATAACTATATCCGAAGAGCTTCTTGACGCATTCCACAGCTCCAAACGGACCTGGCCGATAGAACCTGCGCATGTACCAATAGAGCTCGCCCCAGGTATGTTCTATTTATTTAACCTACGGCCGTCTGTGCTTTTATTTTGAAGGCAGTGAACCGGCAGTTATCTCTCCGCTCATCTCGGCACGGAAACAGGAAGATTAATCGTTAGCGATCTATACCGCTTTTTTTTCTCCTGCCAAATTAACGGTCCGTTTTCACCGTCATCTCGAAGCCCAAACATGACTTCGTGGTTGTACATGTCGTGACGCTATCGAGGCTTAAACTGCGCTCGTTAATCCGACGCGACGGCGACTCCTTGTGGCGGCTCGACCGACGGAGGTTCGAGCGCGCTCTGCAGGCGAAGCTGTCTGTTGTCCGCCTGTTTGTCCGTGGCCACGATACTACCGACGGCGCTAGTGGTCCGGCTCGGTCTCGACAGCGAACACCTGGGGTTTGCAGGTAAACGGAAGTGGCTTTATGTGCGCCTGTTTGGAGTAACACGAGTCCCACGCGTCCCTCAGAGGCGTTGTGTCTGGCGCTAACGGGGAGCTAGGCGCTAGGCCGCGCCTCTCGCACAGGAGGAAGTGCGGAAGAAGCGCAGCGTTTCTACCTTTTGTTAGCTCGACCGTTACGTGTCGGATTTTTGGGAAACTGATCGATTGCGTGAATGAAGGGTTGATCGATATATCGAATGACCACGTTGAAGCCTCATTAGCGTAGATGTGCACGTATGCATTGTCACGTGAGACTAATCCGTACGCTTGTGTCAACAACTTTGTTAAACTGACGTAACGAAAGCTAACGTGGGGCTAATCGGACGTGAGTGTTGTGGTTCCCTGACCTAAATTATGATGCCTACAACATGTGCATGACTACAAACTCTTGAGGTTAAAATGCATACTGCAACTAAAACACGTCCCTTTCTTCTAATTGATTAGTGCATATGTATTGTAATTCAGTTTATAATAAGGAAAATGTTGACATGACAAGTTACAGGTCCTGTCAGCTCCTCTGGAACACACTCAAAATAATTTACAATAATAATCATTTAAAATATCAGCAATCGAGCTTCACGCCCTGCAGTATAATTCACTTCAATACAAGAGCATCTCCAATTAAAATGACCACGAGTCTACCCCTCTTTAATGAAAAATGAATGAAAAATTATATATACTTTATTAATCCCCAAGGGGAAATTTGTTGCCAACAGAAGCAGCCCGATAAAACTAAACACAATAAAATATAAGTATAAGAAAGAAAGAAAGAAAGAAAGAAAGAAAGAAAGAAAGAAAGAAAGAAAGTGACAGTGCATAAAGTAAAGTGTGCAAAGTGAAATATAAAATACAAAATAACATAAAATAAAATATATATGTATATATATAACACATCATATACACAACATATATGTAAATGTAAATATAAATAAAGCACTGTAAAATTAAATAAAATATGTGCAAAGTATGTGTGTAGTGTAAATGAAATGGATGCAGTGCAGATCAACAGTGTAGGTATGAATGTGAATATGTACAGTGAGTTATTGCAAGTTATTTAAGACGACTCGCCCCCAACAAAACACGTCTGTCCATGACTCTGAGACCACTGGAAACTGGGTGTAGCAAAAAAAGGAAAACAAAGTCCTGGAGCGTTTGAACAAACTGTCTGGGTTGTTCACCACCTATTGAATGCCTGGGTGTGGAGAGAGAGAGAGTTAGAACTGGAAAAGCAGGATACGTAATTTACCGAAACGGCATTTGAGCCAAAACCTTTGGCGCCTAACTGTATAGTGCATGTCATCACAATGGAAGCGTTTCTCGTGGATTCAAAAATGTGATCATCATTTATTCATTTTGTTTCTTTCTCTTTGCAGCCATGCCAAGTCTAAAGCTGATCTCTGCGACCGACACGCAGTATTCAGCAGCCGTGCTGAAGTCGTTGAACGAGCAGCGAAATCACGGACTATTTTGCGACGTCACCATTATCATACAGGACAAGAAATTCCGGGCGCACAAAGCAATCCTGTCGGCGTCAAGCACTTACTTCCACCAGCTCTTCAGCGTCGCCGGACAAGTGATTGAGTTGAACTTCATCAAAGGGGAAATCTTCGAGGAGATTCTCAATTACATTTACAGCTCCAAGATCTTCCGCGTCCGCTCCGACATGCTGGAGGAGCTCATCAACGCCGGGCAAGTCCTCGGAGTCAAGTTCATTGCGAACTTGGGGTCTCCGTTATCGCAAGTTAAGGGTCTGCCTGGTTTGTCAAAGGAGACGGGGAGCAAAAGTGACACAACCGCACAGATGATGCCCATCATCGCGGAGTCTTTCTCAATATCTGCCGAGGAATTCAATCAGACGAGCCAGCAGGCGGGCAACGACTCGGACTCGGATAGCGACGTCATGTTCGTCTCGCAGACGGACGCTCAAACTAGGGCGGCCGACCAGAAAGCCAAATCTGGTGAGGTGATCGACGTAGAGACAGCGGATTCAGGAAACGCCGCGTCGAAGCAAAACGAAGCATCAAATCGTACGGCTGCAGAACAAAAAGAGAAGGACGAGAAAGCCAACACCTCCTTGAAAACCAGTCCTGCACCGCCTCCCAGCACCAGTGCTCCGATCCCCACCGTCCCCCACAGCAGCCCTCTGCGCAGTCCAGACAGCAGCTCCAACAACTTGGCGTCCCCTGCCAGAGTTTCTTCCGGAAGTGCCCCGACAACGCCAGCCAAGTCGAGCACCGCCACCCCCGAGCCGTCAAGTGCCTCTCAGACCTCCGAGAACAGCAAACTGATGGGAGTCCACAAGAAGCAGGTCTCTGCCTCTTCTCAGCCGGGGGACTTCAAATTGAAGCTCGTCGATCTGTCCGACCCCGCGGGTCAAACCAACAGTCCCAAACCGGTCATCGCGGCGAAAAAGACGGTGACGCTCAACACGACCACGGAGATCGACTCGATTTCGTCCGGCTGTAAAGTGTACGCGAATATCGGGGAAAACACGTACGACATTGTCCCAGTGAAGGAGGATCCGGGGGAAGGGGGCTCGAAAGCCAATAAAGGGAAGCGGGCGTTAATGGCCACGCCGTTGAAACCCCTGGATACGCCCCCCACCTCGCCGGTGGGCTGCCCCAACAAGAAGAAGACCAAGACGGAGCAGGAGGACCACTACGAGCTCGTCATGGACGGGAAGACCTTCTACGTGTGCGTGGTCTGCAAGCGGCCCTACGTCTGCCTGACGAGTCTCCGGCGGCACTTCAACACCCACTCGTGGGAAAAGAAGTACCCGTGCCACTACTGCAACAAGGTGTTTGCGCTGGCCGAGTACAGAACTAAGCACGAGATCCATCACACGGGCGAGCGGCGCTACCAGTGCCTGGTGTGCAACGAGACCTTCCTGAACTACCAGCTGCTGTCGACCCACTGCAAGCAGGCGCACAACCAGGACCCCAGCGGGCGCAAGGAGAAGGACGAGACGGACAACAACCTGTACCGGCTGCTGCCGTGCAAGACGGTGCAGATGAAGCCGTACTCGTGGAGCGACGACGGGCAGGGCGTGCCGGTGATCTCGGAGGACGGCAGCGTGCATCACATCAGCGCCGTCGGCGAGGAGGTGCACTCCTCCACGCAGAGCCGCATGTTGAACTGGGACGACATCTTCATCGAGCCGGACGCCCGCGGCCGGCAGCCGGCGGCCATGAACAATCCTCAGCCGAGAGCCACGGAGTTTGACTTTGTTATACCAGAGACGTACTGAGCGGCCCGGCTGCTCTGTGCTCGGCTACCTGTGCCTTTTAGGCCCCGCCCCCTCCCCTCCCCCCACACATTTCCTCCTCGTTTCCATGTCAAAAAATCTTCTTCTGTGAGTCTTAATAGTCCCGCTTGACGTACGGTCACATTAGCATATTCCCTTTTTTTTTAATGACGTTTTTCTGTTGTAACATTGTACAGGGTTCGTACGGTCATGGAAAACCTGGAAAAGTCATGGAATTTTAAAATGGTCATTTCCAGGCCTGGAAAAGTCATGGAAAAAACTTGAATCATAAAAGTTTTGGAAAAGTCATGGAAATGTGTTATAATGACGTGTTCATTTACGTCGAGTTTAAAATAATTCATAAGTTTTTGAAAGGAAGACTCAAATTATGAGCCGGCATACGCCAAGTCCAAACAGATGGATTTGCACATTTAAGGAAAATAGTTTGATTAAAAGAATAAACATTTATATAAGTGTTTTCTAAGAATAAACATGTATAGTAGTGTTCATTCTTTTAATCAAACTATTGTCTCTCATTCATTTGTTTCATTTAAGGTCTTATTGTATGCTTTGTAATTCTCATCGTTTGAATACTACATTTAAAAATAAGTTTTCATGTACACACCGAGATTTTAGCTTGGTCATGGAAATTTGGTTTAAAGTCATGGAAAATTCATGGAATTCCACTGGTCAACATGTGTACGAACCCTGATTGTACTAAACTCGGTGATGATGAGCCGGCTAGAGATTGCGTGAACGTTTTGGTCGAGTTGAAGGGGGGGGGGCACGCAGCGAGCCGTCGGCCGTCACCGTATCTTTGGATGAAATGATAGTCACGTCGTTTCACAGCAACATCATGGAAGTGGTCGCCGCACAGTAACGCAATTAAAGAAACAATTAGTTCATCTGGATGATTGGAAGTTCCATCCAAGAAAAAAAGTCCAAACATGTTTAATTTTTCACTGTGATGCAAGTTATATCTATATGAACTTACATTTTTACTTCTGATGTATCCTCCTATACATACAGGTAAACGACATCTGCCTTTTTAAGAATGTGAATCATCGGGAGATGGTTCTGTGGGTAACCCGGCGCCCTGCTTTTCACAGGATGCATTATAATGCACTTTGTGGTTTTCAACAGATTTGTATAAAATACAGGATATGACCCGTAATCAAATTAAACACTGTTGCTCACGTTTTTTACCTATTATTATTATTATTATTATGCTTTGCTCATGAATTACACGGAGAGTTGTGTGATTGTTTGCGATGCCACATCTGGATATTGTGGAAAAGAAGATGTATCATGGTTATTTAATGTTTCAGTGGTTGAAAAACAAATGATGGATTACTTTTTGGTTGATTAAATGCCTGTTTTCTTTTCTTTCACTTGTAAGTTTTTTATTTCCTATGCTTGTCATGTTCCCTTTTATTTTAAATTTTAATTTAATTAAAATTTTAAATATACATTTCAAAGCCAAAATCCTCCCTACAGCCGGCTAGAGACTAGCATACATGTACGATAGGAGATACGTGGAGAATGTTTTCAGTCCTACGTGAAGCTCGGGGCGTCGGATCAGGCAGAGCGGCTGTTCTGTAAAAAAATAAATGTTTTCATTGTATCGAAGAGTAGTGTTAACATGGGTATCTATTTGATTGTCTCATTCAATAAAATCATGCTGAGTTAGTTTATTAACAGGTTAACGTTGGTGTCTGATGTACAGTATGTTTGTTTTAGTCCCCCTGTCTTTTGTTTCATATGTATTTATTAGGTTAATAGCCGCATACAACATGGAGTAGTTCTTACATTCTCTGTTCTGTTCTCATTCAACTAAATGTTAGTAACAAGGGTTCCCTCAAGGTGAATAAATTATTCTTTTACTATTTTAACGTAATTGTCTTGCACCACCAGCATTCAAACACCTGGTCGTATGCACCGTGTTGTGACAGATAATTCTCAAGCATCTTGAAATGAACAAACACAAAACTTCACCACGTTGCCTCTGAATAACGGGACATGAAGCTGTGGAGTGGAGGTGAGAGCTGAGCTCCTTCAGTGAGACATCGACAGATTTACCTTCACTTTGGAAATGCAGAAGGTTATGTTTTGATCGCCGCGTATTTGTATACGTGCGTGTTATTCGCATAAGTCAAAAAGTATTAAACCGAATCGCATGGAATTTGGTGGGATGATTGGTTATTATCCGGGGATCATTTGATTCGATTTTGGGATTGATTGGGTCAAAGGTCAAAGGTCAAAATCTTCTTGAATCGCATGAAATTTGGTGTGATGATTGGTTATTATCCGGGGACCATTTAATTAGATTTTGGGATCGATCGGGTCAAAGGTCAAGGTCATGGAAAGGCCAAAATCTTATTTGTAATATAGCACGGTACATTTTTATCCAATTGGCAACTAATGCCAACATGTTTATAATTCAATGCCCAATCTTGTGATATGCGAAGGTATGCGCTCTACCGAGTGCCCGTTCTAGTTTATTTATTTATTTGTATGCGAGTTACTCGCATAACAAAAAGTATTAAACCGAATCGCATGAAATTTGGTGGGATGATTGGTTATTATCCGGCAATTAGATTTTGGGATCGATCGGATCAAAGATCAAGGTCATGAAAGGTCAACATCTTTTTACCATAGCACGGTCAATTTTTATCCAATTGGCAACTAATGCCAAACTGTTCATAATTCAATTCTCAATCTTGTGATATGTGAAGGTATGCGCTCTACCGAGTGCCCGTTCTAGTTATTTATATTTCTGTTCACTGAACTGGGTAAACTTGTCCATGTCAGTTAACTGGTTTCTCAAAAACCAGCTCGCTCGTGGCTCTGAGGAACTGGCGGCTTTGAGCCAACATGCTGATGTCAGCAGGTATAATGTTTACCACCATATTCATTCAGCAACTTAGCATGCTGGTGTTTACTAATTAGCACTATACATAAAAATAGAGCTGAGTTCAGGTATTTGGTCAGAAACCAAAGTGTTTGACGGCACGATGGAGTCATGTGGAAAGTGAAGGGGTCACCAACATGACTGGTTTAATCTATAGATGGGGACATCTACACCACATGTCACGGCAATCCATCAAACAAGGAATTTCTTCAGACCAGAAATGTCGACCCCGTGACCTCACGACCGAATGATCTCTGAAGTCCGTCGGGGTCGTCTGCAGCGCTTCGTGGCAACCTGTGCAGGGTTCATACGGTCATGGAAAACCTGGAAAGGTCATGGAACTTTAAAATGGTCATTTCCAGGCCTGGAAAAGTCATGGAAAAAACTAAAATCACAAAAATTAGGGAATAGTCATGGAAATGTGTTATAATCACATGTTCATTCACGCCAAGTGTGAAATAATTAATATGTTTTTTAAAGAAAGACAAAATACTACGCAATGTTCTAACTTGTTCATGTTTATACCGATATTTCAGTTTGGTCATGGAAATTTGGTTTAAAGTCCTGGAAGTCACTTATTGTAAGTCGCTTTGGATAAAATCGTCTGCTAAATGACATGTAATGTAACGGAAAAGTCATGGAATAGTCTTGGAAAAGTCATGGAAAAGTCATGGAAATCCTTTGGTCCAAATGTGTAAGAACCCTGCCTGTCATTCTTTCAGTCCGGATCAAAGCGACGGGTGTGCCGCTCCCTTGAATAAGAACAAACGCACTCTTTAATTACACAAAACATATTTTTTTATTGGCAAGAAAAAAAGGAACTGACAATCAGCCCCTGAGAATGTGTCGTTTGAATCATAAAAAGCAGTGATAAATGATAAACGCTGACTGTGCCCCGTCTCATGGACTGAAGTTCGCTCTTCTTCGCTCTTCCTCAGTGACCAACAGTACTTTCAACTCTTCATGATCTCCCACCTCATGTCAGTGAATCCAGCACCGACCGTCCACTCGGCCGGACAGAGACGACACATTTTAAACTCATAGGTGTGATATTACGACTACTTACAAAAAGAGAGAGAGACCATACATGTCAGGGTTCTTACACATGTTGACCGATTTTCCATGACTTTAAACCAAATGTCCATGACCAAACTGAAATTTCGGTTTATACGTGAAAAAGTGAGAATATTTAGTATTCAAACAATGTGAATTCCAAAGCATACAGTATACATTTAATGAAACAAATGAATAAGAGACAATATTTTATTTAAAGAATAAACATTTGCTTCCCGAGCTATGGCCATCGAACTTTCCAGTTACGGTGCGTTCACTTGCAACGCGAAAAAAAAAGTGCGCAACAGTATGAGAGCGTACGCCGTCTTATATTTTGAGTCTTTCTTTCGAAAACACATTCATTATTTCAAACTCGGCGTAAATGAACAAGTGAATACATGACATTTCCATTACTTTTCCAAAACTTTTGTGATTTAATTTTTTTCCAGGACTTTTCCAGGCCTGGAATGACCATTTTAAAATTCCATGACTTTTCCAGGTTTTCCATGACCATAAGAATCATGACATGTGTACCTGCCTGGCAGCTTGGAGTGAACAGATAATAAATAGAGTTTGAAGTGCACATTGACTTCACAGGCCTTCAAAAACATTCAAGAACATTGCTCTGCAAAGAGCACCACACATTGATGGAGATGTTTCAGAACATGAACTGAAGAGCTGATAAATAGACACCATGTTCATATACTTTAGTCTTTAGTTTACCATCCTGCTGCCATACATTACGAGCACGTGACACGACCTCCACGACTGCTATGGAGACGTTTGCTTCGGCCTACCACTACAAATATTAACTTCCTAGCCGATTCGGGGGAGACGGACTACGCTTTTACGTCACCGGGGGTTTTGAGCCCGTGAGCGCCGGTCCAGATCCTCGCGGTGCAAACGGCGAGAACGTCTCCGTCGTCTCTGAAGCATTTACAGTACGACCCGAAGAGAGGAGAACACGAAGCACATGAGCTGGAGGAGCGTCCGTCCAGCGCTGGAAGCCCGTTTGCGTTAAGGCAGATAGATATGTAAACAGTCCTGGCGTTGATCCGGGATGCGGAGACGCACACACACACACACACACACACACACACACACACACACACACACACACACACACACACACACACACACACACACACACACACACACACACACACACCAGGGTTCTTACACATGTTGACCAATGGATTTCCAGGACTTTTCCATGACTTTTCCATGACTTTAAACCAAATTTCCATGACCAAACTGAAATCTCAATTTATACATGAAAAAGTGAGAACATTTAGTATTTAAACAAAGCATACAGTATACATTTAATGAAACAAATGAATAAGAGACAATATTTTATTTAAAGAATAAACATTTGCTTCCCGAGCGATGGCCATCGAACTTTACAGTTACGGTGCGTTCACTTGCAACGCGGAAAAAATAATAATTGCGCCGCTTGTATGAGAGCGTACGCCGGCTTATATTTTGAGTCTTTCTTTCTAAAACATTCATTATGTCAAACTCGGCGTAAATCAAAATGTGAATACAACACATTTCCATGACTTTTCCAAAACTTCTGTGATTTAAGTTTTTTCCATGACTTTTCCAGGCCTGGAAATTACCATTTTAAAATTCCATGACTTTTCCAGGTTTTCCATGACCGTAAGAACCCTGACACACACACACACACACACACACACACACACTCACACACGGTGCAGTGTGAGCACCGGCCCCCGGGGAGACGAGCGCTCGTTGTTTTGGGTCCGCGGTCGTCGTCCTCTTCCTCGACACCTTTTTTTTTCCGTCAACGCCGTTTGTTTAAAGATTTTGAGGAAAAAGCTCCGGAGGGACTTGTGCATTCAAACCTCTCCCGCCAGCACCTGAAAAACACCTGACGGCGGTCCGGGCGCCGCCTCTGCTCGCGGCCGCCTTACGGGCTGTACGGCGGCGGCTTCTCGTCGGGGTGGTTGTGAGGAGGAGAGTAGCGGGGGGGCACCATCGTGGGCCACAGGTGGCTGGCTCCGGACTGGGAGTCATCGGAAAGACCCGAGGAGTCGGGGAACAGGCAGGAGCCCTGCAGGAGGCACACCACATCAATCACTTATCCTCCTATACAAATATAGATTAGTAGAAATATGAATAAACTAAAAGTAGTGTGTGTAAAATGTGGTCCCTGAATGGGTTTATGAGTTAATGGGCGTCTCCCTTCGAGGGTTCAGAGAGATGTTGATCTGCACTGCACTCATACACACACTTGCATTTTGCACATTATCCATATATATATATATATATTTTATTTTTATTTAATTTTATAATGCTTTATTTATATTTACATTTACATATATGTTGTGTATATGCTGTGTATATATACATGTATATTTTATTTTATGTTATTTTGTATTTTATATTTCACTTTGCACACTTTACTTTATGCACTGTCACTTTCTTTCTTATACTTATATTTTATTGTGTTTAGTTTTATCGGTGCTGCTTCTGTTGTCACCAAATTTCCCCTTGGGGATTAATAAAGTATATTTCATTTCATTCATTCATTCAGATGGCCGAGTTGTGAAAGAGTTTATCTTCATCTGAAACGGCTTTCTTTCAGGGTTCTTACACATTTTGACCGATGGATTTCCATGACTTTTCCATGACTTTTCACCAAATTTCCATGACCAAACTGAAATCGCAGCATAAACATGAAACATTTTGAGAATTTTGCGTGTTGATTGCGTACGCCGGCTTATATTTTGAGCGACTTTCTTTGAAAATCACATTCATTATTTCAAACTCGGCCTAAATGAACATGTGATTATAACACATTTCCATGACTTTTCCAGAACTTTTATGATTTAAGTTTTTTCCATGACTTTTCCAGGCCTGGAAATGACCATTTAAAAATTCCATGACTTTTCCAGGTTTTCCATGACCGTACGAACCCTGCAGATTACTTTCACGATCGTTCTGTTCTTCAAAGAAACAAACGTTTAAATGAAACACTAGACGCCCCGGACGAAACAGATAATAAATCCATAACTGTCCTAATGCTCTGCACATTGGCATCGGCCCTTCACCTGCCGGTCGTAGGCGGTGTAAGGCGGCAGGCAGGGGGCGGTGTTGTAATACGAGTTGATGGTGGTGGTGGGTGGAGGAGGCTGTCGGAGCACCGGCGCCGTGATGGCCTCCGGCTCAGACGTGCTCTCTGAGGCCGCAGAGGGAATCTGACAAGGACATGACAAAATGGATCAGCTTCTAAAACATTCAAACACGGGAGAATTACGATTGCTTATACATATATACAGGGTTCTTACACATGTTGACCAATGCATTTCCATGACTTTTCGATGACATTTCCATGACTTTTCGATGACATTTCCATGACTTTAAAACAAATTTCCATGACCAAACTGAAATCTCGGTAAACACATGAACAATTTCGAACATTTTACGTACGCCGGCTTATATTTTGAGCGTCTTTCTTTAAGAAAACATATCAATTATTTCAAACTCGGCCTAAATGAACATGTGATTATAACACATTTCTAGGACTTTTCCAAAACTTTTATGATTTAAGTTTTTTCCATGACTTTTCCAGGCCTGGAAATGACCATTTTAAAATTCCATGACTTTTCCAGGTTTTCCATGACCGTATGAACCCTGTATATATTTATATATTTATCACTGCACTTCCTGCACTCCTGCTTCACAGCTACTGTACATAGCCACTCCACATTGTATATACTTTAAGTCACTTTCTATAAAAAACAACCTCTTAAACCGTTGAACTGTTTTGCACTGTTTGTTTTGTACTGCACTGTTTTTGTTGTTGTGTTGTTATGTGTTGTGTCTTTTTTTGTCTTGTTTTGTCTTGTTTTGTGTTGTAATGTACAATTTGTGTATGAGTCACTTTACCAAGAAGAATTCCTTGTTTGTGCAAACCTACTTGGCAAATAAAACCGATTCTGATTCTGATTCTGATTCTGATTCTGATTCTGATTCTGATTCTGATTAACTCGGATCACACAGACAAAGCCACAAGGATTTAAAAACATTCAGGCGCATTCAAGCCCAGGTGTCCGGTGGCGTCTTCCTTTTTTTTTCTTGCTTATTACTTATTAAATGTACCCACCAAGTCTTTGAAGCCTCCCAGCACGGCCGCGGTGATGATGCCCAGGAAGAGGGCGACGATGTTCAGGACCGTGGCGGACCACAGCAGGTGGTACAGGTGCACCACGTCCTGGCAGCTCTTCACGTCGGTGTATTCGTGGTAGCCTCCGAGGACCTCCACACGGCTGGACCAGTGGGTGGGACAGAGAGGGAGACGGCGTACAGTCAAGACAATTAATTCAGTGTATCCTTCTTGTATTCAGGACACGATAAAAGAAAAGCATACGGTTTTGATTTATAGAGATAAATGATGTGAGCTAGAGACACAGAGATCACGTGTATGGACAAGAAAAGGTCATGCAGAGGAAATGGCACCCTAAAAAAACATGTACATAGTGAGTTACATCATAAAATTGCTTTAGCCATCACTCATTAACATGAGTTGATCATTTAATCGCCGATATGGTTCTAGAAAAAAAAAGGGACCTACTTCCAAATCATGGATGATTTCCTAAACTTTTTCAAAACATCTTTATTCTGAAGTCCCATAAGAGGATGTTGTCTGAAACAAAGGTTACAAGAAAATAAACAGTCTTGTTCTAATACAATCAATGTTGCAGTGTAAAAAAAAAAAAAATCTCCCACAAAAATGGCACAACGGCACACATTCAAAAATCCAAACAATCAGAGCAGCACACGTGAGGAGCCGCGGATTCAGCTCGGCGTACTCACTTCCCGCAGTTGTAGAGGTCGCAGCAGTAGCAGGTGTTGCCCTTCACGCGCAGGTTACAGGACGACCGCGAGGACGTCTGACAGGGCACCTGAAGGGCAACGCATATTTGAAATAAGCAGGGTTCTTACACATGGTGACCAGTGGATTTCCAGGACTTTTCCATGACTTTAAACTAAATTTCCACGACCAAACTGAAATCTCGATTTATACATGAAAAAGTGAGAACATTTAGTATTTAAACAATGTGGATTCCAAAGCATACAGCTTAATTTAATGAAACAAATGACTAAGAGACAATATTTTATTTAAAGAATAAACATTTGCTTCCCGAGCTATGGCCATCGAACTTTCCGGTTAAGGTGCGTTCACTTGCAACGCGGAAAAAAAAGAAAAGTGCGCCACCAGTATATTTTGAGTCTTTCTTTCTAAAACATATTCATTATTTCAAACTCGGTGTAAACGAACAAGTGACTAATTTACAAAGTAACAAATTTCCATGACTTTTCCAAAACTTTGATGATTTGAGTTTTTTCCATGACTTTTCCAGGCCTGGAAATGACCATTTTAAAATCCCACGACTTTTCCAGGTTTTCCATGACCGTACGAACCCTGATAAGTAGTCCTCGGACTTTAGGTCCGATTCTGGCTCTCAACAATGTCCCCGTGCAATTTCAGGGCGGACACAGACACAGAGGATGAAACGAACAGTATTCCGGTAAACAGACGGGACGTCAAAGGTGTTCCTTACGTCGCGTTCAGGGGAAGTCTCACTCGAGTGGTATTCACAGCGGCCGGCATACAGAGGCCTGAGGTCCTGCAGAGCGACAAACATTTTTAATAGATTTCACAGCGCTGGTCAAATTACGAACGGGGAGAAGCAAACGCAACCAGACAGGAGCTGGATGTGATGAGTGCTGCGTGATGAAGGACCGATGTTAATCGTGATAATAGTGGGGAAATCAAACTTTATGCAGCAAAACTTCATAGAGAGCTGGTGAGCAAGGTGGAATTATTAACTCGGTGAAGATCGCTGGGGAAACCAAATCATTCAGGTTCAGATAAGATCATCTTTTATTAGTCCCACAGGTTCATGAGGTACATTAGTTTGTGGTAATTGGATTAATTATTGATTTATCGCTAAGTGCCTCAAACAAACACCTGTGAAGGGTCAGAACCTTTACCTGTGATTAGGACCGATTCTACTGGACAAATGCACTTTGGAAGTAGATCATCATTATAGCACATAACAATAATTACAATTGTTGTGATTATACAGTTAATTGTGCAGCAATTGATGTATAAATTCATTTAAATCGCTTAAATTAATTTAAATCACTTCTTAAATAGAACAGCTTTTAAGTGATGTAGTCCTTTTATGCAGTTATTTGGTTCCCCTTATTTAGTTTGCCTGTTTTTTTATTATATATTTGTACCTTACCATTCTATTTGTTTTGCCTTGATTCTCTTTAGAGCACTTTGTAAACTTTTTTTAAAAAGGTGCTATATAAATAAATAAATGAATAATAAATAATAATAATAATAATAATTATTATTATTATCAGTATTATTATTATTATTATTATTATTATTATTATTATTATTATATTCAAGGCAAAGCGAGAAAGGATTTCGTCCTTCTGCACCAAAAACGTGCTTCAGTTTGAGAAGAGAAATTCAGAACAAGAATGTAGATAAATGTAAGTCAGAAAAAAGACAACATCTTCTATCTTCAGTCAGTTCAGGCATAATATTCCTCATTGTTTTTATGAAATTGCGTGCCAGCAACCTCTTTGGAGTCCAGTGCACAAAATAGCTGATCGAAAAGAAACGTTCCATTTCACGGACGCCACTCGTCAATGAAAACCTGCTGATCCCATCGTTCACCCGCCCATAACTTATTTTAGCATAATTATTTTTAAGAGTGCATTAGTGGTTACTTATTGTTTGAAGTGCTTTGCGTCATGGAGGATCATCTCACACCACATCATATATTAGTCTCGCTGAGAAGGGTGCAGCAGCTGCTTCAGACAGCCACATGTGAGCGACGGCCTTGCAGAAGGGCAAACGTTTTACTATACGTCTAATGCAGACTGAGGATATTAAGCTTTAATGGGAATGGCATTGATTAATCAGCTTGTTATATGTCAGGGCATAAATGTTATGGTATACATAATGTATCAGCTTGCTTAAATAAATAGAAGCCTCAGTGATACTTACAATATGCCTCGCGGCGAACACTCCGTCGACAATGGCACAGCAGAAGGCAGCCACCACTCCGAAACTGATGAAGACAATAGATGCCACTAACTGTGAAGGAAAACATCAGCTTCATCACTCTCGATCACCGTGTAATGGGTTTGAGACTATAAAACTCAACTCAAATAGGCAGCATTTTGTTTTTTTTATTGCTTCCTCTCACCGCTTGTATCGGGTAACACTTTCAACACCAATGTATATCATCGTCATGCAGGAGGATGACCACTTCTGAATGGAATAAGAGGAGGGCGGAGGGCGGAGGGCGGAGGGGGCTGTGTGGCGCTGTGGTTGTCATCAAGCTCCAGTGATGTGTGTCCTAGCTGGCACGGTGCCCAGCTCGTTATAGACACTGAACCCCTGAACCCCCCCCCCTTCCCCCTCATCCACCCACATTCGCCGAACTCTCCTCCCTACACGACTAAGTGCAGATATTTCGATGATGCTGATATTAATACATCCAGCAGCGTGTGGTTCTAAACCAACCAAGACATTTGTATCAACGTTTAGGATTTCAGTTGTTGATTGGGAATCGGGCTTATCGTTATTAAAAGTGACGGTTTCTTTCCTCCTCTGACGCACTATTTTCTACCAAACTAATAATGTATTTTTTTTAATCGGTATTTGATTTTTTATTCCTCTGTGCTCTTCTCACTGGATTGAAGTGGAAGAAACCCAAATCCCATCACTGAGGGAACGTTTGAATCGAAGTCGGACTGTTCGCTCACGCTGGAAGACCTCTGTCAAACCAACCGGCTCAAACCACACTCACACAGCCCTGATGAGGGTTGAACTCTTCATCAATAACTTCTAAAGATAGTTTTCCAAACATAAACTTCCAAACATAAGCTAAACCCAGTCGTTGTTTTGTCCGAGCAACAGTCCGACATCCAAATATATGTTATTTAAAATCATATAACAGACTACAAGCAGTGAATTGTTGGCATTCGTGCTTAAAAAGGATTAAAATGATGAATCACTTATCAAGATAGTCAGATAATTTTGTGTAGGTCAACTTATAATGTCATCTCTACTGAAAATGTAAGTAATGTCAGCCTCTATTATCCCAAACTGTTCAAATAAATCCTCAAATTCCTCGTAATAAAATGTTATGGGAAACAACATACGTGTGGGTAACATGTCGCAGCTCAACCATGTGTGGGATTCCAGGCATCCAAACCTTGCTGAGTGATGTGAAAAGATCTCACGCTACAAACTCATTCTCCATGGCAGCCCGGCCCCCCCCACCTGCTCCGCTCAGCTGCAGTTTCCTTTCCCACATTCCAGTGTGGACATCTTTCCTGCTCGACTTACACCCGTCTTCTATTTCGGGCTGCATCTCCCTTGAAGCTCAGGATACTTGCTTCGATACACAAACCTCCTCACAGCCTGCGCCGCTCTGTTCTTTCTGCGTTAACTTTAAAAACATATCCAGGCGTACCGGCTTCCGTAAGGTCATTTCGGTGTAGGACAGTTTTAATGACAGTTTTCTGTGAGGATAGAGGGAAGGAGACGCCAGGCACTCAAAACGATCTCAAGGCACGAGGTAGCGCTCATCCTCTTACCATTTGCCGCTTGTTGTCTATCAAATGAGAGCCGATAATTCCCAGAAAAGAGCCAAAGCCCAGCTGAAAAAAATAGAAAAAAGCTGTTATGGCATTTATTGAATTTCATTATAAAGCAGTTAGATAAAACATGAGTTTCTGTCACGCACTGATGGAGGAATTTCAGCATGTTTACAATCGTTTATAGAGAAGCAAAATACATTAATCTATGAATCAGGTGAGTTTGAGGATACGGTGTAAATGAATGAATGAATGAAAATGAATGAAATATACTTTATTAATCCCCAAGGGTGAATTTGTTGACAACAGAAGCAGCCCGATAAAACTAAACACAATAAAATATAAGTATAAGAAAGAAAGAAAAAAAGTAAAGTGTGCAAAGTGAAATATAAAATACCAAATAAAATATATATGTATATATACACAGCATATACACAACATATATGTACATGTAAATATAAATAGAGCACTGTAAAATTAAATAATATATATATATATATATATATATATATATATATATATATATATATATATATATATATCTGGATAGTGTGCAAAATGCAAAGTGTGTGTATGTGTGTAGTGTAAATGAAATGTGTGCAGTGCAGATCAACAGTGTAAGGTGTAAAGGTGCGTCCTATGAAATGTTGCTGACGTAGAGCGGCTGCTTTCCAAGTCGCTCTTTACTTCATGCAGAATGCTAAAAGCCGAGTGTTGTGAATAAAACACATTTATGGACTGAGATACTTCACCTCACTCAGCCCCTAATGACTGATGCTGAATAATGAATGTGGGGAACATTGAACCCTCAGAGACCTTTAGTAATTAGTTTGGGCATGAGCGGGAAAGAGCTGGCTGGAAGAACTCTCCCTTCACTCACACCTCCGTCCTCATGAGCTCGGACTGCTGTGGCACGCAGTTGTGAACGTGCACTCACAATGACTCCCGGGTAGTAGCCGCCCACTGTGATGTTCTGCGCCCGGCTGGTTGCTGCCAAGCCGAAGATGAGGATGAGCACGGATACGATGAGCAGCAACACCGTCACAATGATGGATTTCCTCTTCCTCTTCTTAAAGGAACCTGCCGGACAAACGAGAGAGCGGTACCGCTGTGACGTGGGCGGTACAGGGGTGTGAAATCAGAGGATGAGGCTGCAACTAAAGTCCAACATGAGCAGTGATGCAATGGGAAGTAGTTAAAGAAACTCAGAACTAGTTTAGTTACCTTCGCATTGAAAATGCAGAAGGTAATGTTTTCGCCGGCGTTTGTGAATATGTCCGTCCGTCCGTCAGTTATTCGTCTAAATCAGACAAAACTGAGCCGATTCTTATGGAACTTGGTGGGATGATTGGTCATGACCCAAGGAGCAATCGATTAGTTTTTGGGAGTGATTGGATCAAAGGTCAAGGTCACGAAAAGGTGAAAACCGTAAATTTGCGATATCTCGGTTAATTGGCATCCGATTTGCGTGAAACTAGTGCCAAATTGTTCATAATTCAATCTTGTGATATGCGAAGGTATGCGCTCTACCGAGTGCCCATTCTAGTTTAGTTTATTTCGGTAATATACAAAAATCAAGATTTTTACAACAAAAGAGAAAAAATAAATAATGGCTTACCGAAAGGGTCGAGGCTGAAGCTATCAAGCTTATAAGAGCCCTAACCTATGATTTCACAAGGAAACTTAATTCAGAGAATCATATACTGTACATATACCCATATAAATATACACACAAACATATATACACATACACATGCACATATATATACACATATACATACACATACATACACATTCACACACCCATATACATCTACACACACACACATAAATCCACACACATACATATTTACATAAAACAATAAACAAAATAACAGAACTAGACTCAAGTGTCTCTGTCCCATTTAGCTCGGAAAATGACAACGATTTATTATGTTGATCATGATGAAAACAACATATGGCTTGTGCGCGTAAACAACTTAAAACAAAATAAACTTTTGCTTGACATATTTATGAATGTTACTTTCTAGGCTCAAATGAGGTTGAATAATTTTGCATTGTATATCAAAGTCAAAGTCAGTTTTATTTGTCAATTTTTCAAGATTGAAATTGCGTTTCTCTTCTGTCCAACATAAAGTGATTGTGCAACATAAAGTGATACATGTTTGTATGATAAGTGTATACTGTATACTTATAATGTTTTCATCCTGGTATCATTTTAATTAACTGTATTACATTACATCACATGTCATTTAGCAGACGCTTTTATCCAAAGCGACTTACAATAAGTGCATTTCAACCTAGAGTACAAACTAAGAACAACAAGAATACAGAAAGTAACATTTCCTCAACATAGTCAAACTACAAAAGTACCATAATAAGAGCCATTCAAGTGCTACTAAAGTGCAAATCTGTGTTTTAATCCAGATTGGCATTGCAATTTATATTGTTTAGTTCAGTAAGTCATATACACCACAGTCAGTACAACATTCAACACACGATACTAATAATACCACCAGGAAGGTGCGTCTGCTCCTGGCTGATCTACTTTGCCTATTTTTGTTGACTTCTTCCCGTTTTATTTATTCCGTGATGTTCAGAAAGCTCTTCGCAACATCGTCAGACTAACAGATCGTCGATATCCCCTGTATGTTCTGTTTTTAGCAAACACAGAGTGAGTAAGCCATACAGACGTCACTGTGTCTGAAGTATGACGCTCCAACCTGAAGATCTAGAAGCAGACACAACACTGAGCACGCAAAGCAAATGTTTTCTGTCTGGTTCTCCTACCATAACCGCCTCTGAGATTAATGACATATCTACAAATGTGCAGAGCTGGGAGTTATATCACAATAACAAATATATTGTGATCATACTGCATTTCATCTGGAATTGTGTTCATTGTAATTCTGTGTTGTAGATCTTTTTTTTTCTCCAGGACTCAAATACTAAATTACAGCTAATTGAAACAATGCATGTTGCTGTTTTGCATAATTTAAACGTCTCTGGTTTTTAATATGAGAGACCATGTCATCCATTGCTGTTGCCTTTAGCTCAAACATCTTATGAAATTACAACCATTTTGCCACCTAATATGTCATCTGATTGTCGATATACGGTTGAAGTAATAACATTGTTGATACCTTTGATTTAATCAATGTACTCTGGCTCTAACTCAAATTCATACATGGCTAAAGACGTGTGAACTATACTTTTAAGTGTGGATCCTGTTATTTGATTTAAGATTAATTGTGTGTTATCATTACTCTAAATACTGCTATACAAGTAGATCCACTGATGGTCTTTGTGACATAACCATTCCAGTAGGTTACACCACCAACCTGTCTGCCTCTCTAGTCCAGTGATGCTCCAGTAGGTGACTAGACTTTTCATTCTCAAACATGTCCTTTGCATGAATATGATGTCTAAAGAAAATGTACATGAATGCTTCTTCTAGTTCCTTTATAGACCGAGTAAAACAATAAATAATCCAGGACTATGAATTGTGTGACATAACCATAATTCACATGAATGAGTGCTACAGTAAACAAGCCAGTGCTATCGAGTGAGAATAACCTGATATATGGGCAGCACTCCAATGCACTCAAATATATTCACAGATGTAAACCCTGCAACAAAAAGACCCTCATCCTGCATGGACCTGCATGTCAGGCGGTTACCCATCAGAGCCAAACATCCAGAGCAAACATCCAGAGCAAACATACATGCAGAGCAAACATCCAGAGCAAACACCCAGGCTCTTGTGGTTGCTCTCCGTCGCCGCGCCTGCAGTGGCGCGCTGCGGCCTGGGCCACAAATAATAAAAGAAAAACGGTCTGGAGATCAACGAGTGTTTTTTGTCTGCTTTTGAGAGAGGAGGAAAGAAAAACACACCGTTTCTTTTTTTAAAACCGAGACAAATACGAGTGAGTGGTGTAATGATTCCCCTTTGTGTGCAGCACCAATGGAAAGACTGGTCCCGGAGCTAAAATTCACATTGTTGCAAACCCATAATTGTATTTAATTGATCAAACCTGCTGCAGACACGCCGTTGACCTTGCACACACACATAAACACACGCGTACACAAACACACTCACACACCTACACACACACACACGCACACACACACACACACACACTTACCCAAGCTTGTTTCCGAGAGGGTCAGCCTGCTGGATTGAAGGCTCTGAGCAGGAGGCATGCCGGCTGGAGGATGTTTTAACGCAGTCTGCTGGACAAAACCCTCTTGCAAATGAAGAAACAAATATATATTTATGTATATATAATCACGACTCAACGGTGACTAGCTATAGGTGTTTAGAGCTAGCTGGGGATAATCGGGAGCAAACGGTGTGTCGGCTCGCTGTGGCATTCCCTACAACCGCCCTCCGTCCTCGCCCAGCCCCGTGTGCGTCCCTCAGCCCCGCGGCTGCGATACGTCCGTCGGCCTCCGTCCTCGCGGCGTGTCGGTGTCGAGCGGCGGGGCTCTGCTGCTGCTGCTGCTGCTGGCTGTGTGTGCGCATGTCAAACATAAAGCTCCTCAAACCTACTCTTACACTCGCTTGTTTTAAAGTGTAACGATACAAAACATCATTAACATATTATTAGTTTCCCCCGGAGCCACCGGCGTTAGTCCCGTCACTAACCGCTAGGTAACGACATGCTCAATATAACCATGCTTATAATCTTCTCAGTAGATTACATATAAGTATAACTAACAATAACATTCAAGTATTATGGTATTTTAATGATAAAGACCTGCTGGTCGTTCTTATAGTTCTCCATCGTGGAATATGCCTAAATATGAACTATTGATAAACTCTGTCAAATTCATTGAATGTGTTTTAACTCTAAATCTGTCCTTCTGGTCACATTACATCTATTGTTCTGTCCATCCTCCTCTTTTCACTCCTGAAGGTTTCTTCCCTTTTTTCCCCCTGAAGTGTTATTTGGGAGTTTTTCCTGGTCCGATGTGAGGTTTTGGGGCAGGGATGTCTATGTGTACAGATTGTAAAGCACTCCGAGATGAATTTGTAATTTGTGAAACTGGGCTATACAAATAAACTGAATTGAATTGAATTGAATTGAATTATAGTTGAGGAAATACAAGCAATAAAACAAAAACGTCACAGCTCGAGAAACATGTAACGGTGCCTCAGCACTCATGGTCATGTCTGGCGATGTGAATGTGAAATTAAGTGAAATAAATAATGTTTAGTGTGTTGTTATGCTGTGTATGTGCATGGTTTACATTGAGAGCTTCTTTGTTATGGTTTGGGAGAAGTTGGCACAGGTCAGGCCCCTCTTCAGGCCGACGGTCGAGCGCCACCTTGTGTTAGAAACACAGCGTTGCGTTCAAGAGCCATCCGACGTTCAATGAGCAGCAGGTTTCCACACAACGCGACACATGCTGCCTTCACGTACGCCAGTGATTCAAGTTCTGATTTTTTATTTTGGTCTACAATTCCCTCCGCTCCGAAACAAAAAAAGAACCGTATATATTTAGTTTAACCCTCCTGTTACCTTCAAATTTACATATTACATGTTTTACCCTTGGGGTCAATTTGACCCCAGCAATTAAAACCTCAAGAAAATGATTTGAATTAATATTGTTTCCCAAATTTAAGTGTCAGGTACTTTATGTGTGTTTGTTGTCTACCTAAATAGCCCTTTAAATAAATAAAAAAGTTGATATTTCTTACTTGTTTTAAAACAGCCTGGTGTCAAATTGACCCCAAAGAACACCGATGCGTCCAAGTTGGGTACATGACATTGAAAACATATTATCATGTGAATGTTATGTTTTTTCCAGTTTTCCCCAATAAATTAGGAAAAGTCATGAAATATGAAGCAAAAATAATGATGTCAATCGTTTTTTTAGAGACGTTAAACATTGAATGGGGTCAAATTAACCCCAAAGGTAACAGGAGGGTTAATATCTTATATTTTATTCCATGTAAGCCATGAAGATTGTCACTTCATTCAGTAGCAGCTGCTTTGTCCGATATGAGACTGGAAATGCACAGTAAGCACAAATATCAGAGGTAAAATAATCAGGAAACCATACTTAGGCAATACATTTCGATGTAAATAAATAATACATTATATTGTGACATTATTATGTTTAACCAGTCTCTCTTTTTGTTTAATTTAATTGAACCTTTACTTAGTTGCAGTTTTGTTCGTCACATCCACATCAGTGTGTTGGAGATGTGGGTGGTTTCACAATAACAACAAAAATCTAAAAAAGGAATCACAAAAGATTACAGAAAAAGTTATGTAGTACACCCTGGCCCAAAATCTAATTGTAACATTTCCCTCCAAAGGTGACTAGAGGGTCAACTCCCAAAGTATATTTAAAGGAAACAGAATATTTGTGTTGGGTTTGCAGGCTGACTATTAGCATGCACACTAAAGGGCTGCTGATCTGACCCAGGAACTGTTTTCTAGCTAGCAAACGCACAACAGCTACAGTGCTCATGGGCAAGGCACCGGAACTTCCCAAATTGCTCCATTGTTTAATTAAATGACCACACATCAAATATGTTGCATGTTTACATGAATGTTAACATGGTGACTGATCTACAGACTTGGTGGCCAGGTCATATTCCAGTAAAGAAAAAACCATCAACCCATAATGGGGTTAATATGGGGCCCAGCAGCTCATTTGTACCCCGGGGCCCTCTGGTTGGTCTCTGTACAATGTATAGACTATAATCACGTGTCAGGACAATGCATTTATTATGTAACCTGCAGTTTAAGGTGAGAAGCAATCACACCTCTTTCAAATGGCATCTACATAAATACGATAAAGAGAATCCCTCTGCATGGACAGCCACATGACATTTCTATATACGGTTCTTGCAGAACGTTGCGGTGATTTTTAGATTCTCCACAAATGTCCTTATGTGGGGCGAAGGCCCTCACTGTAACATGCACACACGCATACGCACGTGCACACAGGGACACGTGCACGTTTTTTGCCGCGAAAATCTCAAAGAAGAGTTTTTTCCATGACGCAATTTCTCTTTTCATGTAAAAGAAGAATAAAAAAAGCCCCCCCTCCCGACCCCACGGCGCCCATTTTTAACATGGGGTAACCGAACGGGACGTGACCGGCGTGCAGATCGGACCAGGGCCGAGGACAACGTGAACTCCTGCAGAGGGGAGCTGATGGGAAGCAGTTGCTGCAGGAGGCTATGGAGCTGCTGGCGGTGGCAACTGGATCAATGCACGTGCAGAGGCAATAGGCCTACTTAATGGCAGTCATATTACATTACATTATTATTTGTGTTTTTTTATATTAAGTACATGTCCGATCAATAATCATAATACAACTCATACAATTAAAATAAATAAATGATGACAATGTTTTAAGAAGCACTTTAATTATACGACTGTTTATGTGCACGTACAGTGCGCAGCAGGAAGTGATTGACAACAGTGTCTAGTGTTGGAATAAACTATAAATTCATGCTTCGCTTCCGTCTTGCAGCTTAGCAGACAATGGCCGGTGGTGTACGTGTGCTGAATGCAGTGATGTGCGCCACGCCGCTGCCAAAACGTCTCCAAGGTCCAAAAAAAAAAGCACTTGGTATCCCACCCCCAGTGTCTCTCTGTCCAGCGTTCATTCACCATGATGCGAGCTTAGTTGCAGGAGGCTCTCCACACCCGGTCCCCTTTGCATGCCTTTAAACTTTCTAATGAAATCCCCAAACTCATTTTGACAAACGTAAATTTTTTTTTCTCTGGGCGTCCAGAGGGCTTTCGATACATTAAGACGCGTTTCTATTGCAACGAAAACTTCAGGTATGTCAGATCTTTTCATTTAAATTAAATGTGTTGCACCTGCAGCTCGTTTCTTCTGTCTGTTTTGCAGTTCTTTTTTGGGATAGTTTGGCATTGTTGTGAAAAGTTTTTTAAATGATATTTTATTTAACAATACTTCAACTAATTTCATGGGAAATGTGATTGGTTTAACAAGTATTTTTTTTCCCTTCTGTGAAGAATATGGAGCCCAGTTCCACAGAGGGAGGAGCTGAAGAGACGCTCCTTAAAAATCAACCACCAAGTCTTGTAAGTGCTGATGTTAGATATAAAACGTATACTTTTATAATCATGTTATTCACTGAAGCAAATGCCGTAAATAAGTCATTTTTCCCACGAACAATGGAGCTGATAGATTTCTGTAGCAGAGTTATTATATACTGCATAATCAAGTGGTTTTATTGGCACATAAAATCAAAGCTATAACAGCATTTGAAACATTTAACAGCTTTTTGAAAGCCACATTCTTCTAAATGAAGTGACTTTCTGGAGACGCTTTGAAGCGCCCTGCGGTTCCTCTGGGATCTGTGTGTCCTGGCTGGTGGATGCTGAGAGTCAGTGAGTAACATCTGGCTGTCCAAGTGACCCTCCAGCTCAGCTGTCTGCAGCTGCTGCTCCAAGCAGGAGGGTCCACTCGGAGGAGGTCAGCTCTCCCAACGAGTGCCAGAGAGGTCACCAGCAGAAACAGGGGACAGCACCATCAGGGCGATGTTCATTAATATGCAGAGCGCTCTCTGCCAGTTTATATCGTCTGTCATCCTCGGATCAGAAGGCATGCCATTTTTTTTTCCGCCGGCGATTTGAAAAGAAAATAGGTTTGACTGCCGATCTTAGCGGTTAAGAATATGTGTGGTGAGGGTTTTTTCTCTCCTTCTTCTTTCAACCAGCCTCACAAAGTGATACTCAAACATGGCCAGGAGTTGGAGGAAGAGCAGGAGGAGTTGGCCGAGCACCAGCCTCTAGAGCAGGAAGACCTGAACTTTGAGAGATGGAAGCGCAGGCCGCTACCCGAGAGGACGCTGCACCAGAAAATAGTCGACATTAAGACATACTTGTGGAATGCAGAGACCCGCGAATTCATGGGTCGCTCTGGGAAGAGCTGGAGTGAGTTGACGATTAAGACGTGTTCTATGTTGTTGGGATATGAGGCGGGGGGGGGGGGGGGGGGGGGGGGGGACGTATGGATTAATGCAAAAGTACTTCATTTTTTAATCTGTGTCCAATGTGTCCAATTATTACATATCTAATGTCTAATGCTTTACAGTTTGGCAGACGGTGTATTAATGTCTTTAAAAGATAGTTTATGGGGTTAGAAATGTCTCCAGTCTAGTGATTCGGCTCACTGCGCTGCGGTGTGTGTGTGTGTGTGTGTGTGTGTGTGTCCTTATGCTCAATGTTTACATAGGTGCATGGACAATTCTGAGTGGCCCGACAAAAACAGACTGCCTGGGGACGCGTCCCCAGCGGGCGCTCACTGTCCCGGGCCTCGCATTGGCCAGGAATCACATTCCTCTACATCTTACCATGCTCTCCACAGCCTCTTTCCCAAACCCTTGGTGACCCCATTGCTGAACTTTACATGCTTCAGGCCCCTCATATGCAGTTAAACACGTAGAGATGCTCTTCACTTTAAAAAAAAACACCCAAAATATCTCTAGGGATCACTGCCAAATTGAGCTTTGTATAGGCCAACTTTATTTGGCAGGCGCGACCAAGTGGACGAGTTCGTTGAGTCAACGATGATGGAGCAGCCTCTTGGTGTTCCAGGGTAGTGCCATGTGACGCCGTTGAGCCCCTCCCTCAGCGTTACTGTACACAATAGCAAACATGATCCCACTGAGTGTTGAGATACCCAAGAGAAGTGTGTGTTACTTGCATGAGCCGCCATGCTAGAGCTCAGAGCTCAAAGCGGCCTGCACCCTCGTGGAGCAGTGGGGCCCATGTGTCTGGTGAAGAAAGGCTGTGAGTTGAAGCCTGTGCTGTGAGTCCTGTAAGACGAGTGTGTAACAGGGCACACAATACCAGAGCGGGGTGAGTGGGGCTCCTTGGAGCTGGCCGGGCCTCTATGGCTGCAAAAGACCTTCACTACGATGGCAACCGGAGGTTCACTGTGTTCCTGAGTGAAAGGACAGCCGGGAGAATTCTCACTGAGCTCAAACAGAAAGGCCTTTGTGACATCGAGGATGCAAGGCTGGCTGCAACTTAGTCCCCTGTGAAATTGCCCGCACAGCAAAAGCCATTTAATTTAGGGCACGTTTAGCTTGATTAGTTGCTAACGGACTGGTAATTGAAAATTGTTCTGGGGCTTTCTTTGTGACGAAGTTCTCACACTACCTCACTATCGTACATTTTATACCAAAGCTACTAGTTATTTTGAGTTATTTGCACGTCTGAACATGAGGGCAGGACAGGGCTTTAGGATCAGTCGACAGATTGTGACCGTCCGGATCGAGGACAGTAACTGGAGTCCACACGTCTGAGCTAAGGAGGAAATAGAATAGAATAGAATAGAAATATACTTTATTAATCCCCAAGGGGACATTTTTTGACATAGTAGCACCGATAAACTAAACACAATAATTTATAGATAGAAAGTGTTTATAGAGAATTTATAGAGAAAGAAAGTGACTGTGCATAAAGTATAGTAAATATTAGTAAAAATTAGTAAAAATGAATGGGTCATTTTCCTTCTTTGCTTATATCAGAGGTTTGTTGAGAAATGCTGTGTCTGTTATGCAACACACCTATGTGCAAATACTGAATAAGAAATATCCACCCTAATAGCTCCTTTTCCACTCCTCTTTCAGGCCTCATCCTTCTCTTCTACGCTGCACTTTATTTGTTTCTCGCACTCATGTTCGGTGGCTGTATGTTTTGCCTCATGTGGTCGATTAGTCCCTACCATCCAACCTACAACGATAGAGTGATGCCACCAGGTAAATAAAACCCCAAACTCAAACCGCTCCGCTACCTCCTCCGCTGTCCCTTTCCCCTCGCCTCTCTGCTCCCCCTGTCCTTCAGTCTCCTGCTTCTATCTGAGTCTCAGCACAGTTGACTGTCTCTGGGTCTCCACTGGCAGGTATGACGATGGCCCCACACCTAGAAGGCCACGAGATCAACTTCAACGCCTCAAGTCGCAAGTCCTGGAAGATGTACGTCAAGTCTATGGATGAATATCTGAAACGTGAGTCTGTGAAGGGGGGGGGGGGATCAAATGAGGTTGTTGGATTTGTTTAAAATCAAGCGCGCATAGAACGAGTTAATCCTCATCTTCACTACCTTTGTCCCCTTGTTCCATTTGATTCTTGCAGAGCATGCTGGGAAGGGAAGCCTCTTTGTGGGCAGAGTGCAGCCATTCAATTCATTCTTTTTTTTTCTTCCCCTGCTTTTGTTTAGCTTCCTTAATCAGAGGCCTGAGTCTGGCAGGGTATTGCTGTTGCATGGGTTTTATTTATGCCCTCCTCCTCCCCCTTTCACCCTCCCCACCCGCCTGCCTCTCGCTCCCCGCTCTCTCCATTTTCAGCGTATAACGACCCTCAGCAGAAGAAGAATATCCAATGCTCGCACGACAGATACTTCATGCAGGACGACTTGGAGGAGAGCGCAGAGCGGAAGTCGTGTGAGTTCAGGAGGTCCTGGCTGGGGAACTGCTCGGGGCTGCAGGACCCCAACTATGGCTATTCTCAGGGAAAGCCATGCATCCTCCTGCGGATGAACAGGGTAAGACGAGCACGAGTCTCCAGGACCCGCACAACGGTTTGCTTTTAAATGTACAAACAAAAGAGGGGCCATAAAGCAGCAGGAGCACGGTGTGTTACCGGACTGCTGAAGCTCGCGGTTTTCTCATTGAGTAACATCTTGTGGCCATTTCAGGGGGAGGAGGAACACACATGAAACCACTTTTTTTCGAATTTTGAATGGTAGCTTATGCAAAATCACATTCTCATTTTATTTCTTTAGAAAAGTCTGAATTAAAACCTTTGCGTTTGTATTATTTATGTATTATTTTATTTTATTATTATTTTATTTTATTATTATTATGTATGTATTTATTAACAACATGTTCTTGCTGGAGTTGAAACAAAGAGGTGGATAGTGTGTACAGCCAACACTAGAAGCACACAAAAGAATATGAGAGACTGACTACACACTACACACTATACATTTATAATAATAATAATAATAATAATAATAATGCATTATATTTTTATCACCCTCTTCCTTCAAGAAGCTCAGAGTGCCACACAGATAGTAAAAACAAATAAAACCGATTAAAACAACAAATTAAAGCAACCCATAAAAAAAAAAAATAAAAAAAATAAATAATAGCTGACAATAAATTAACTCAAGGTAAAAAATATGCCTTCCTGATTGCTTATTGATGCAAAGTTTTGACCTACAAAGTCTTTTTCTGGCGAACATGCACACAAGTTCAATTTGAAGACATGTTGAACAAAAATATAAAATAAAAGAATAAGAGAACTTTGTTTGATTCTTACTGGTCTTACTTTTCAATAGATTCTCGGATACTTACCTGGCCAGGGCAAACCAGTCAACGTGACTTGTGGAGTTAAGGTATACTCATCATCAACACACTCTTATATTCATAAAATATGTAATATTATCAAAGCCATAAGCAACATGTCTGAAAACGTCAAAAAACATAACTTCTTGCTCTTTCAGAGAGGACCTACAGACACCTTGGGAGAAATCCAATTTTTCCCGAAAAACTTTTTTGACCTGAATTACTATCCATACTACGGGAAGCTCAGACACGTGAGTGAGAGTTTCAGCTTTGTGGACAGAATATCCACAATTTGAATGAAATATAACATCTGTCGTGTCACTTGTAGACGAACTACACGGCGCCGGTGGTGGCTGTGCGCTTCATGTCGGTGCAGTACGACACTCACATCCAAATACAATGCAAGCTGCACGGAAAGGGCATCATCAACGACTCCCCCACTGACCGGAACCTGGGCAGTGTGACCTTCTCCTTGGATATCGGAGCATGAGGCGAAGATATATCGCCGCCATGCAGGATGCTCCTGTGACCACGAGGCAGGAAAATGTACAAGAAAAAAATATGTCGAACCATTATTTTCCATGAAATATATAGTTTCCCTCTCCTCATCTTTTACTTAAATATCCACATATTTTTGCTGTGAAACAAATTCCGCGAGAAGTAGACGTCTACTCTTGTGTTTCTGTTCCCGAGCGTCATCGTGTCATAGAGTGAGTTACAATTCCTGATATTTTGTAATGATTAGCAAGATTAATCAAACTAAATGACGCTCTGCCCAATAGTTAGAGTTTCTGGCTATGCAAATCCAATTGTGACTTAAAACATTACTAGGCAATTAGAAATATTGGTATATCAGGTTAGATCATGGTTTTGTGAGCACAGTTGTGTGTGACAATGTGTACTAATTTGTTTTGAATTATATTTTTCAAACATGTATATTGTAAGAATTATCTATCATGCAAACACTGAAAGCAGGACTTATACTGTACTTACACAGTAAAAAAAGACATAGTAAATGACTGCAAATACACTATTACTATATTTTTGTTGAATAGAGCAGTATTATACATTTATGATAAAGCATCACAAGCCACTACTTGCATTCTTTTGTAAAAACATTTGCTTTTTAAAATGAAATACTACACAAGACTGATCAATAAAGAGACATACTGTACTGTGAAATAGTTTGCAAAAGGTCTGTACCATTTAAACATAATTGTTTTGTGATAGAATTAATCTCTGTCTGAACTTTGCTACTAAACATGGTATCAATGTTGTATTTATTCATATTATAGATCTTATAATAAATACAATATTCTGGTATGTACTGTAAGTTTTCTTCCACATCAACTTTTACAACTTGTAACATACCTAAACTCTTTGGCTTTTAGTAAAACGTTACATTCTCTTTTATGTAAACCCATTTGAAAATCAAAGTATAAAACCTTGAACTGATGACATGTTGCGTAAGAAAATTAGACATTTCAAACTGCATTACGGTTCAATACAATGTATTTTAATATCTTCTATTTATGATTGTTGTTGATGTTTTTGTGGCTGGAGTTTGGCAGTTTATTTATGAGAGGTCTAACAAAGGCAACACATAGCTCACGTCTCTTCCACGACTTATACAACTTGAAATATATCTTTATTGGTTATAAAAAAGCAAATCATCTACAGCCATGCAAGCTGCAGTGAAGATTTGCACGTCATAGTTTAGCTTATTAGCTCCTGTGAATGTCATTGCAGATATACGGTGGCGATGGTGATGATGATGATGGTGAAGATGATGATTATGACTTAAGTTGTAAAGTAGCAGGTTGTTATAAGTCATATTCAGGGGGACATTCTGGGGTAGCAAGTGTGTATTTACTTATCTTTTCAGAAATGCAGCCCACGTTTGTGGTAAAGGGAAGAGTTACGACACTTTTTTAACAAGAGTTTTATAATGGCAGGTTAAATAAAAGTGATATTTAAAGGACACCCAACAACAAGGAAGGAAAACTCATGACAACCAAACACAGATTAACGATTCTTTACATTGTATAAACTAAACTTGAGCCTTCATCAACTGCTGTGACCTCGGAGTAAAATTGCATAACGGCCCGAATGCCTGTGATAGCGGGAGTGTGTCACGCCTCTGGTGATAAAACAAACTTTATAAAACGCTATTGATCAAAGCAGTTCAGCCACGTGCGCGTTTAGTTGACAACCGTTGACCTTTGACTCACAAGCTCCTGGAAACTTCACACTGACAGTTAAAAGAATGACAGTGATACGGAAACAAGAACGAAACTTTATTTAATTTCTTCCCCAAACAAGCTCATCATATCACAATCTTCCTCGGATGCAGACAAGTTCAATCGAGCGACTCAGCGGTGCACAACAGGAAGGCACGAAACTGTCGGCGGGGAGCGGTCGAATGAACAAAACCGAGGGACGTGTAAAAGAAAAGCTGGGACTTAAATATTACCGTCGATTTTATTGTAGTATCAGTGTTGGGAGAAATCAATGCACATGCAACCAAATTACATCCTGGTGACATCATTGTTAAACCTTTGAGAAAACAAGGGTACAACACTATCATCGATTCACCTAACACTCACATGTAAAGTGTACATTTCAAGAAAATAAATCTTCTTCATGACGGTGAAAGAAACACGAAACATTCCCCACAAAACTAAAATAAACTGGTCCCGATGCTGGTAAAGTGTCGCAGTTAGTGTCCCTTCCATCAAAATACAATTTACTGACTAAAAGTGCAAAGGGGAGTGTTTCCTTTAGGCGTAATTTATTTTACATGAAGGTTAATACAACTCAATGACATTGGCGCCTGGGATGGAACAGTGGAGTTTGCTCGTTACATTCACGTCATCAAAAATCAATGTCAGTCATTCTATACAAGTTAGTAATTTACACTTATACTATTATACAGCACGGAACGCGAGAGGGGAAAAGGCCTCTCTGTGGAGGGAGGAGCTGGGCGGCTTCTCACAGCCATAAATGTAGTTCCCAAAACATGCAATCTACAATCAAATGATGCAATATTGATCCTAAATGTTTTGCTCGTCGATTTAGTCATTGGCATTAAAGCAAAAACAAAAAGGAAACCGTTGGTGGGCCGGGGTCATTTTGGAACCGTGTAGGAGAAATAAGCTAAAGGTTATTTTTAGGCAAACGAAAATGAGCAGGAAATTTGGGATGCTGTCGACGGGTGTCGAAAAGGGTGCGATAGGCAGAAGCAGGGGGGGGGGGGGGGTGATTATACAGACTGGTAGCCAGTACGACTCTTCCTCCGACCAATCAGGTAAGAGATAAGCACAAGGATGATTAGGAAGCTGAGCGCCACGCCCACCGCAATGGGCACCAAAAAGCTCAAATCAGAGTCCAGGAAGCATTCTTCAGCTGACAGACCGACGGAAAGAGAGACAGACAGACAGCAGGTTAGTGGTTTTAGTCAGCAGGAAACATTACCTAGAGGAGGAGTCGGGATGTTTACAGTCCACACAGGGAGAGAGAGAAAAAAGGGAGAGCAGCGAGAACAGAGATAGGAACCTACAGGAAGTTTGAGATCAGAGAAAAGGGTTATCAAATATTCCAGACACTAAAAGAGAATCACTCAAGTGGATGTTACTTATTGGTGTCATGCAGTATATGAGTAAAGGACATTCTCAAAGAAATAGTCAAGACTTTGGGAAATGTGCAAAATGCTTGAAGTCCGTTTAATAGATTTTTCTGCAGCGTCTCAAAAACCCTAAACGCATTTTTTATACTATCAGAATGTTTTCCTTTCAGTCAAATGAAAGAAAACAGAAATGTCTAGAAGAGCAAAGTTTCATCAAATTATTTAAGACTTTAGCATCCAGTAAAAAACATTTCGTTCATACACTACTGGTTTTGTACGTATAAGATACAAGATGTTCCTCGGAGTGGTTCCAAATTTCTTGCACATTTCCCAAAGTATAAAATCATTCCTTTACGAAAAGTCAGCACGAAACACGACATGGAAATGTTATTACAACACATTTGTCAAAATTTAGCAATTAACTGACTATCATTGGAAGAGTGTTAAGAGCTAAACGAGGAAGGGTTCATTATAAAGACTCGTAGGTGGAGCCCATGTTTCTCCTCCTCCCGATGAAGTAGGCCAGCAGAACGATAAGAATGAGAACAAGCAGGGAAACTCCGACCGCTACGGGAACAATGAAGCTGTCCACATCATCAGGCTGGCAATCCTCAGCTAGACGGGGTGAAGAGAGCAGAGAGGTGAATGTCTTAGAGAGGAAGTGTTATGGTAAAAAATATTAATGGTTAAAGGCACGAACGGTTGAAAGAAAGGCGGAGCCTGCTTACTGACTTTAAGAAATAAACATTCACTCGGGCGTCCAGGGCAGAAACACATTTTTTATTTCCATCAATCTTAAAAGACTAAAAAGCTCCAGTCTGCCAGACAATTTCAAATCCAACGTATTATAGCAAACAGCGTGAGTGAATGGAGACAAAATCCTCTCTATTCACAAAACACTCATTTCATTTATCTTTATCAAGATGGCGTCGCAGCTCACATTCCCTTTAGATGAATCGTGTGAGCGATGTTCTCAAACAGTGAAGGGAAACCAACCTAAAAGGTTTCTGATGCGAGTTATCGAACGAACACAAGAGAAATGTGTCATTAAGCAAGGCACAGCCGTCATGATGACACACCTGTTCAAATGATTTATTGAGAACAAAGGAGATTAAGGTTGAGGAAAACAAACATCTATATCAGTGCTGCAAAACCCATCTTTAGAATTAAGGCAACTGAGATTGTACAAAGCGGAAATATACAAGAACGACACAATTATAAGCAAAACAATAAAGCTCATATGTGAACTATTTGTCAACACATGTAAAATATCCTGGGAAAGCGAATTCTGTTAGCAACTTAATTAAAAATGCAACTATCTCCATTCATATTCAATGTCGTTGGCTGCCTGCTTGTCTCCAGTCTTGAAAAGTAACAAGGATAATAGTACACAACAACAATTAAGCAACAACACACAGTACCTACTGTGTGCAACATTTGTTTCTATCAATACAGAAATACATATTCTGGGGCTCGACTCCATCCCTGATACTGCGTCACTCTAACCTACATTACTTCCCTGACTTAAAAGCTCCCGTAACAATCTGCTTTCAGCTTCTTACTTCATGAAAACAGTTTTGTCTTTTACATGAATACATGAATGATTGTTTCAGGGTTCTTACACAATTTTACCAATGGATTTCCATGACTTTTTCATGACTTTTCCATGACTTTAAACCAAATGTCAACGACCAAACTGAAATCTCGGTAAAAACATGAACAATTTAGAACATTTTGTGTATTGAGAGCGTACGCCGGCTTGTATTTTGAGCATCTTTCTTTAAAAAAAACATATTAAATATTTCAAACTTGGTGTGATCATGACAAATTTCCATGGCTTTTCCAAAACTTTTATGATTTAAGTTTTTTTGCCATGACTTTTACCTTTTTAAAATTCCATGACTTTTCCATGACAGTAAGAACCCTGTTGTTTTTTTGTGCTTTTCAGCAATTTTGTAACGAAAATCTCACGACGGATTTTGGGGTTGTTTGATCTTCGCCAGCACTGTTGAACAAACGTGGATCAAAACACACAAGATGAGCTTTAAGAAGGAGTGCTTTTTGTGCTTTATTTCTGAGAGCGAGATGAGAACATTATTAACGCTCAAACAAACGCGATGGAACATGCCAAGTGGGCGATGGCGGTAGTGGTAAAGACGTTTGGTGGGGACAGAGCCGGCTTGTCCCAGCGTCTCTAGTCTTTGTGCGACGCTCAACTCTCTCCTGAATATTCAGATCAAACTCTCAGCAAGAAAGCAAATAATTGGAGACAAAATGTCAAACTATTGTATTAATCTCCATCTTGAACTAATACTTTCGGGACATTTTTCTATAGTTTCTTGTCCATACAACGTTGCCAGGGGGCTTTAACGCCGCCTGCTCCAGCTGCTGTCCTCTACAGCTCAGGCCAAGCCCACACACAGGTGAGACAGTCTCAACATAATGCAGACATTTAACAAGCGCCCTAGTGCATTTATATGTAAATATCCTCACGAGAAAGGAAAATCTACTGAATCAAACTCTCCCTTTTCTAAACCTAATGCCCAAACTGGTTGTGAGAAAAGGACAGTTCATGTTTCTGGTCAGATTTGTTCTCTGTGTGTGCATATTCAAGAGATATTTAAAGAGACCCTTTCAAAGTAGCAGACGTTTTCACATTGTACAGCAGGAAAGGCACAGGTGTGATTAATGACACTAACGATGTACCGGTACACCTTGATGTAAACGAGACCTCGTTAGTGTCCTTCGTTCCACCTGGACCTGCTGCTGGATACCGAAACGTCAACCAGAAGAAACGGTCTACTTATGTTTCCACAACAAACACGTTGATGTCACTTTGTAAATAGGATTTGAGCCACATGATGATTCCAATGTTTCTCCTGCTCTACAGGGGAAAACATGGGCTAAAACCACTACTTTCATCCTTGTGACTTGTCCCCAAGGAAGAAAGAAAGCTTTAAGGCTGCTGATTATTATTGTTCTTTTATAACGTAAATTACGATGTGGATGAACAGTCAAAACATAATGAAAATTAAAATCAAAATGTGCACAAAGATTAAACAGTGACAGGTGGAAACAAAAAGGGAATGTTTGCAGAGCAAGTGCAGGATCCTACCGCAACCGATTTAAATTGAATCACATCTCCTGTTAAGAATGAAAGTGGCTTTTGCTCATGTAGAAGTGTAGAAGTACATGTGAATAAACTATACATATTGTATTGAAAGTCACCTTTCATGCGATAATGATTATTGAAAAGAAAAAAAAGGTTTTGTGGATGTTGCACTTGCTCATCAACAAAAGAAAAACACAATGAAAAAAAGGGAAGACAAGACATCCAGGGAAATAAAAGAAACATTGGGGTAGACAAGTTTGGTCCTTGACAAAAACACCAAACCTCCATCTTTACATTGGGGTTTACTTCTTATTATAGTATCATTACAAATACTTGAGGAAATTGCAATATTAAAATGCTACTTGAGCATTTCATGTCTCATAATGACCAGTAAATTCAATAATGTATTTTTTCCCAGAGACTTTAGTTTAGATTTTGGCTCTTGATGATGTTTTTCAAGTTATTTGCCAATTAAACAATTGCACGTGAAACCCAAGGACCAGGCTTGGAAACCCCATGATATCGATGAGAAACTGGATTTAAAGGGTCTGATATCCAACATAAGTCTTTCTTCGACCAATCACGTAAGCGATCACTACAATGAGAATCAAGCCAGCCAGAGCAGCGCCAACAATGATTGGGATTAAGATGCTGGTGTCATCCAGTGAACATTCATGGGCTGCAGATAAAAAGAGAGTTATGTCAACAGGTGGAACAGTGATTTTCTGATTAACAACAGCAGGATGACACATTATTTGCCATCAGCTGTGCCAAAACAATCACACATAACACTGTGCTCAGTTGAATGGACATCTTTGGCATGATAGCTGATGGTCGACACACTTAGTACCAACGAAGACATGCTGCAGGAGGTCATTTCGGAGTGAATTTGTGCGAGTGATCATGAAGATGTACATTAGCCTCGCATGGACTTGATTAGAAAGAGGATTGTCTCTTCCTAGGATTCTAGCCAGTGGTTTAACACCTTTTTGAAATACTACATACACAACAATATAATCCATTGTGTTGATTCAAACACTGCAAAGACCATCTTACTCGTGACAGCCTCTTTTATCAGGGTCTGCTCCACAGGGTCTGTTTCAAGAGACTTTAAAGAATGACATACCTGTACTGAAAACACCCTTCTTGACTCCAAAAGGTTGTACTTGAAGGTCGAAGGTGTAGAGGGTGAGCTGGCTGGTGATGTTGTAGTTCTGCTCCTTGTTGCACATGTAGGAGCTGCCGACAGCCGCCTCCCACAGAGTCAGGTTGTTGTTCACTTCAGAGAACTCCACACCTTGAAAGAAACGCAGGTATAAAAGAAAACACTTGACATTCGCTTGTTTCTCGGTACTGCTACTGGTCTTTGTGGAAGATATGATCATTACCAGAGCTTGTCTTTCCGGTGACGTTCAGAGCATGGAGGTGGAATTTCTTTGTGTCCTTTCAAGACAGAAACAAAGAAACACAAAAACTATCAAAATGTGCTTTTTTTAACAAATGAACCCCCACATGCAGAATACAAACATTTCCATTGTCTTTTCTTTAGGGACAAGAACGTTTCACATTTATGTTGCACCCTGTCTATGTGAAGTCATCAAATATCTTATTTTATCCAAGCAAAGTTCAATTTTAGCATATCAAAATAAGGAAAACTGTCAAATTCTCACATTTTTGAAAAAGGAAATTACATTTTTGGTTTCCCTGCATGATCAGAGATAAAGATGAATAAATATATAAAAAAATATATATTTTTTTTAAGATGAATATTCAAAAGACATCCTTTAAACACTGAGGAAATGTGAGGGAAGTTCATCAAACTTACATTGGCGAAAGTGAGTGTGATTGTCATTGAGCTGGACGTCAACACCAGCTGACTGCTGTTCACTCCGCATGAGCCAGAGACTGTTGTCCCGTTGGGCTCAAAGTTCATCTTGGGACATTAAAAGGAAGAGAAGGGAATAAAATCAAGAAAAGCACAAAGGAAGATGATCCGTTTATAATCTGTAAAACGTGATTACAACATTAGAACTCTGCGTTTATGAACAAACCTCTATTTTCTTGACATTGATCCGCAGGCCAAAGTTGGCCATCAGACAGGCTGTGCTGTTTTCATCAGGCTTGATGCTGTACTTCCCACCCGTGGGTGTGGGCAGGGTGGGGGTGGGGGTGGGGATGGGGGTGGAGGTGGGAGGAGGGGCAGTGGAAGAGTTTGTTACCGGGGTAGAAGTGGTGGCATTAGTGATGGGGGCAACAGTGGTCGAGGTGGGTAGGTCAGCAGCACAAGAAGTCACTGTGCGAGAAAACAAACAATGAATGTAACAACCACAGGAGAAACATATTCCAGGTAGGATCAGATGTGACGCCGTGTTCGCACTTACGGTTTGTACTTATGTTGTTGTTACTGACAAACGCCTGGATGAGCACATTCCACAGCGTCTGATTGACTACGTCAGCCTCGAGTGTCTCTTTACTATTGCATGAGTAGCAGGTGTCGATGTCGATGGCGGGGATTTGAGGCTTCGCAGTGACAGTTGCAGTGTCTAAAAGAAATTCCAAAACATATCAACATCAGTAAAAGGTCTTTCATCCAAATGTGTTTTTTCACTTTGAAGGTGTAGGAGTTACCATTAACTACAGAATTAGGGAAGAAAGTTGTGTCATTGAGGTTGTAGGTGAAGGTGATGGTGTCAGCCTTGTACAGCTTTCCATTGATGGTAAAGTTCACGCTCCAGGAGAATCCTTCACCAAAATTGAGCTTCAACGTTGAGCTTGTGTTATCACAAGTACTTCCATTTGTTGTGACATCAGCAGGAAGCACAAAAGTCACTGTTGCACTCTATAAAAAAAAGCAGAGTGTAAACTTATTAAACGGCATTATACTATACAAGCATGATGTTAAACTGTTTAAAAGATAATCTCATCGACCTCAAGAAAACAAAACAAATGTAGCAGTTTTAGCTCCTGAGGAAGTTACACCGACCCTAAACAGAGAATTGTTTAAGTCATGCAAAGGCCTCTGCCTTAGTATATTGTTCTTCTAATGTGCTAAACAAAAACATCAAACATTCTGTCAAACGTAAGAGCAGGTTCTCGCTCCTAAACATTTCCCCTGGAAACACGACATTAACAATATTATCATAGGCTGGATCCATTATTTATAAACACAGATGAGAAACTGTCTAAAGACGTCAATACAGGATATAACAATCGCAGGATATGGATCGGGAAAACTCTCTAACTGGAGTGCTGAATAGTAAGAATATATTTGCTTTGTCGTAACTCCCCTCATTTCCATGATGACATTTCTTTCCTTCAAGAGTTGTCAGACAGTGTTAACGTGTTTTATTACTGTGACAACTGGGTTTTAGTTATCGTTTTTACTCTTAGCCATGGTGTGTGTGACTAACGTTATTTAGACTCCATGATAAGAGCAGAGATGCTTTGCTATGTAAACTAATATCAGAAGCATATTGTGTTGCCTGATCTACTAAATAAACCAAAAACACAGTCGGTCATAGCAGAGGTTCTTGTGACCAGACACTCACCTCATTGACAGACACTTCATAAGAGACCGTGAAGTTGATCATCAGATCGGCATAGAGGCATGTATTGTTGTCTTTGTCTTTGACAGTCACCGAAGTGCTGTGTGACAGCTGGAACGCTGAAAAGAAACCGTAAAGTGACTCCATTATAATCCAATGCCAAATAGTAGAAAACACTTGGATCAGCTAATTTTGTGAACAAAATGGGACAAATGTTTACGCAACATCGTAACGCAATAATAGAAAACTAGCTCCAAATCTGCGACTACCTGTGTGGTGAAAGTGGAGTAAACGTAAGAGTTGTTCCTGATGTATGGAACAAAGTCACATGACCCCAGGTTCACCGAACATGAAAACACTTCTGTGATATTCTAAATGACAGTACACTCCTAAAATAAAAATGCAGCCATAAAACAAAGCCCTGGCTTTGAGAAGTTGTTTAGAATTAACAGGAGCAAGGCCAAAGTCCATTCAGATTTATTATGTGGTTTGTCATCAACTTAACAGGCGGCTGCTGCAATCTCATTATTCATTCTACAAAGCACTGCGTTTAGACTCATACAGATGTTTTGAATCTTACAATATCCACACAGATTTCGTGACATATAAATCACATGTTGTGATCCTGTTTTAGGGAGCAACATTTCTTGTTGACGAACACAAAGCGTGATGTGATACGGTAGCGACAATAAAACATTCACAGTGAAAACAGAACCAAAGGCCTTTACAAGGTTAAAGAACTTAACGGGTCACACAATGCGACCGAAACATCAAAACGACCGAACTATAAGCTAAATATAACATGTCAAACTAACATCGGCTAACGCAGTGGATCAAGTAACAGCTAGCATGGATGTAACGTTTAGTATCTACAGAAGACGTGACATCGGACTCCTCATTTGAAACGTGCATCTATAATAAAAGTAATGATGGTTTCTGTGTTTTTTTGTATTTATTTGGAGTCATAATATATCAATTTAGTGAAACGACCATTGTACAGTTGTTAACTCGGCTAGGTTAGCTAGTCTGCTAACTAGCTAGCTACGTCGCAGAACGTTAGCTCAACAGAACGTCCGTGTGTTCCGGTGTCACGTGAGAACCGACCGCGAGCTCCACACGAACATACACGTAAATGATTACCAGTCCACAAGGAAATAAAGTGTAAATGCGTTTTTATTATCGTGACAAACTGGGTTCCAGTTCTCGTTTTAACCGTGTTTGTGTGCGGCTAACGTCGCGTAGACTCAGGGTTTCATCATTAACTCAAACTTGAGTTGCAAAACAAGTGTTATCTAACGAGTTAACGTTAATCCAACATTAATCAACACGTTGAGGCACCGTTACGCTTTACAGTTCCCGGTTATTAAACGGTGGTCTGCAAGATACATAACTGTAGATGGTCATGTAGCTTCGTGAGCTGCGTATGGCGACTTAACGGGGTTCGTGCTGAATGTTGTTGACGTCGATAACAATTGGTAATCAAGCTTCACGAGTGAGTCAATCATCTGGAATTCAACCAACAAGGCCCGTCATGTAAAACTACCCCAAGAGCACAGTTACGTCTGAATAACGAGGTAGTTAACCAACTAAACAGTCTGTTTAATACTCCGTCAGAGCAGCAGGCCCGTTGCGTCCCATAAGTTTATCCTTAATCGCGTCACTTCACAAAAACATTGTTTCTATTTTTTCTGCATTTTAATTTAAAGACGAATTGAGGTGATGATACATACCGATTGCAAAGCAGAGGCAACACACGACTGAAGCATATCGATACATGGTCGCTGGATGCGTATTTTGGAGCGTCAGCCACAGAAGAGACGATGAATAAACCCGATCGTAGCGCTCAGTCCGCGGTGTTTAGTCAGGAGCCGCCGACTGTACCAGGAAATGAAAGTCATATGACAGGGACGGTGTTCTGTCATTTTCTGCTGCCTTGTCAGAATTTGCTAACCGCTGCATAAACCGATAGGTGTGTATCGATTCATGCTACCCTATCTGATAGGATGTTATTGTACCGTTATTATCAACATATGCTTTTCTTTCAAAGTTCAATGTTTCACTTTTTACTGTTAAAGTGTTTATCTTCAACACTAAATACCCTAATAATAAACCAGTGCTTTATTATAATAATGTGAACAAACTCATGTTTACAATAATTTGTTGACACAAAAGAAATAGCAACTGCTTATCACTCATTAATCTACATGTCATTACTACATATTATTACTACCTGTACAATATACATGCTGAATGTACTTTTAACTAGGGAAATAATCGGGATTTTGAGGATGTCACTCCCCGTTATCAGACGTGCATCGACAGGGTTGCAAAACATTATGGGCGTGTCAAAAAAAACTCGGAAAATCGACTCGGCGCATGCGCAATACCACAAGGTAGCAGTTCTCGACAAGTAGCATGAAATGATAGAACAACGGTCTCCCACCAGGAGGCGGTGGCTCTCGCCCTGTAAAAGTTCATTATTGTTCTGTATGCAGGCTCACAATAATTCCAATGTGCTAGGGCTTATTGATAGCTTCAGATCAAAACATTAGAATCTAGACGTATAATGAAGAATAGAAAACCCCAATTGAAACAGTTGTTTTAATCTGAAGCAACAAATCTAACAGACTCATACAAACAATGGCATCTCTTATCAGTCATATTGTCCCCTCATGTCCACTCTTATCACCCCCACGTTTCATCAAGAACTGCAAGCCCCACAGGGAGATGTACAAAAAAAATATAGTGTGTGTGTGGCATGACACCAGGGAAGATGGGGCCTCTGATGTCATTGTGCTTTTAGTATATACTTTCTAAGGGTTAACAAAAAAACTAAAAAGCAGTTGACTGTCAGAGGAGATCATTTAAAATGTCACTTTTGTGAAGTATGTACAAAAAACTTCCAACGACGGAAACAAATGAGAAACTTAAATGCATATTCTTGTCCAACTGAACTGTCTTAGCAGCTTGAGTTCACCCTAAGAAAAGAAGTGTTCCTTTTTCTTTTAGCATAAACTCTGCTTTGAATGCTTTGCATGTTCATGATCACAGCTTCATCAGGCCTTAAAAATGGTAAAACTTTGCTGCGGGTTCACACATTGACACCAATCCTCCCCAAATTGCCAATTCCCCACTATGAATGCTAGTCCAACAGTCCCAGACTTCACACAGAAATAAGCATCAGTTAAATTGGTTGATCCGTTTTCTCTCTCCATTTAGAGCTTTGTTAAGTGTGTCAGCAACAAAATGCCAAAAAAGGGACTTGATAACAAAGAGCATGTTGATTTAACTATGGACAAAGAAGAATCTAAGTTTGAAAATAAATATTTTTCCTCTCCATAAAAAAAAAAGAAAGAAGCGCAAACGGAACAACATCATCTTTGTGTCTTCTTCTTGTGTCCAGGGCAGCCCGACTCCCTCAGAGGTACCGAGAAATATGGACAATATTCTTTTTTTGATGGGCATGCAGTCCACAGGATCGCAAGACCCCTGACAAAAATCCTGTGGAGCAGTATCCATTCACTTGTCGGTCGCTGGGTGGAAGATGATAATGGTTAACATCCATTGGAGCAAAATATTTAGAGACCGATCACCACAGCCTGAATGGGCCATCTGCATCTCTTTTTTTAAAGTCACTTTTTCTTTCTCTAAGCTACGTAGTTGTACTGGTTGGGGTTCTCCTTGTCACGCTCCATATAGTCCCGGTCAATAAGAGACTCTATCCTCTTCTTCAAGTCAGCAGGCTGCAAGGGAAGAGGATGGGGGGGGGGGGGGGGGGGGGGTTAACACACGAGGCACATGTCAACATTTCTGGTTATTTTTCTACTTTGAGGCGAGTGTCAATCACAGTGAAAAGCAGATTAATGCAATGTCACATTCCCAAGTTACCGCGGCATAACTTACTCAATGTAACTTACCACGTCTTTTTTCTTTTATAAAAGACAGTTTAGATCTTATCCTGGTAAAATCAACTTTTATTTAACACCGACCGTACTGTCAGCTAATGGGGGGGCAGTAGCTTGTTGGTTATAAAATAACACTCAAATAGCCTGTACTTTCAGATTCATTAATGTAGATTTTGCATACTGCAAATAATATTGCATTGCAGAATGCAGATATTGACATAGTTATCGCTCTATAAGTGACAAGAAATATCATTATACAGTCCAAATATATGTCAAAGTAAATTTAGAAACAGTATCTCTAAAGTTTCATAGTTTATCCACCACATAAACTGGAAAAAGTTAAACATTATGATGTCCTGCTAAGTACACATTGTGGTCAACATTCTTAAGGATTTCCTAAAGTATTAAATATCCATATTGACCCTCAGAAACCCAGTATCTATAATCCTTAAATGTATTCTAGTGTAAATGTTGATCTGCTCCATAATGGAAACCGAGATGAAGCAAACACAGAAAACAGATTTTGATGGAGACAGAATATGAATCCCACATATTAATCCATGAAATAAAGCGGTTCAGTGTTGCATTAATCACCTTGACAGGGAACTTGAGCTGGTTGTACACTTCAGACATCAAGAGATTATGGCTCAGAGTCTTCCTCATCTTCATGATCCGCACGATGGCAGCATCAATCTGATACTGACGATCCTGAAAGACCCTTTCTGTGGTACTGGCTTGCTCCTCCACCTGCAAGAAAAAAATAATAATATAATAATAATAATAATAATAATAATTCACTGAGATCTTTGTGCGAGGAAACTTCGGCAATTGAATATTATACCGTCTCTTTCATCTGGATCTGGTTGATTTTTATCCTGAAGAGCTTGTGTTTGAAGTCGTCATTGCAAGAAAACTTGTCCCCGTCCTCCACATCTTTGCTTTTGGGGATTTTGGTGAGGACGCGGGCTTTTCCACAAGCCAGTGACTGCAGAGTCCGGCGCAGTTCACTGTCCTCTGCGAACCAAACAGACACAGGCGGCGTGTTGGATCAGCGCTGCAGCTCAAGGAGTGCTCGACAACCAGAGTTCTCGTCACCAAACCGCGACGTAGTCACACCAACCTATTCCTGTTGCCAGTTTGATCTCCTCCAGGGTGAACTCCTCCCCTTCGTTAAACATCAGCAGCACAAGTGTTTGGAAAAGTGACACCTGCAGCTCCTTCTTGCCCTTTTGTCGTTCAAAATAATAAAAAAAAACACAGAAATCAAAGAACACATTTAACATTGTGCTGCATTCAGTGGGAACACACCAGAACATTCTCTTCGTAGTTATCTACCTCTTTATATTCCGCTTTTAAGACACAATGGCCCAGCGTCGACTGCCACTGCAGCTTCCTGCCGCTGTGTTTGCCCAGGTAGAAGGTCTTGAAGATCTCCTGCAGTCGCACCATCTGGACGAAGATAACAGAGGCGTTACAAAGCAACACTCAGTACATGTATTGCATAGCAGGTTATAAAAATTGCATGTTCCCAAAAAATGGTTCTATATTTGTGCAGCACCAACCTCAGGAGGCATGTGCACTTCCATCGGGACGTAGGTTGGCCAGTAGCCCATCGTCAGGATGTTCACCGTCAGCTCGATGTTACCAGGAAGGTTTTGGCACTGCATATGCTGCAGAAATACAAACGCACACATGTGAGATTCACCTGCCACATTTACATTATTTTGCTTACGGTTATCGGTTTTGCCCTTTCAGTCGTCAGCGAGATGAGGAAATATGATCCATGAAGCCAGTCGGATTAATAAATCCATGAGTTTGATGGATTTTTTAGTTAAAGTGGTTTGTAATAATATGGGGAGGGATTTTATAACTTCCCTTTTCTTTGTTGCAATGATGGTAAACTTATGAGTGGAAATAAGTGACTTCAGGTAGAGATGAAAAGATTACATCTAAAATGTAAAATAATGCTTTGACACAGATGTTATGACACTGGGGCTTCTGGAAATTACAATGTAAATGTAATCTACCGGGTAGATATAAAAAGATTAAATCTAAATGTAAAATAATGTATGTTAACATAAACATTCCCTTGTACCAGCTTCTCCCAGGTGGAGATTCTTTTTAACATTTTTTAATACAAGTTGTTTTGACACTGGGGCTTCTCGAAATTACAATGTACATTTTTTAACAATAAAAAATAAATAAAATGCAACAAGTAAGTAATTGATCGAGATAATAATTGTCAGGATATTCAATAATGAAAACAATCTTTAGTTACATCACTAATAACTATTGAATTGCCCACAGCCACCCGTTGCCAGATGTTGCCCTCAATGCGTCAACACATTCAAATGGGAGCTGCATTTCTCACACAATGCTTCTTCTGTCTGTGTGGAAACTAAATGGCCGAACACATCTCTTTCCGGCAAAAAATGTAAATGCATCTTCTTATCGACTGGCCCTACTGTTGATGCTCTGACCTGTTTGAACTGCACCATGATGTCTTTAGAAAGCTCCATATCCTTGAACATCCCCTCCAGTTTGCTGGTGAACGCTGCTCCACATTCTGAGGAAACACCAACAGTCAATTCAGGGTGTGGTGGTCCCAAGATAGAAGATAAGAACATCAATATTGATCTCATGTTAATGATACACATATTATAATATTGTGTTAACAATCCAGCACCTCTTGAAAATAATTTCCGCTTCTCTCCCTTCTCACTTTATGTACAGAAATGGTTGCAGACTCTCTCTCCTCCCTACACTGTTGCACTTTAATTTGCCAAAAAAAAAGAGACAAAACACCTCATAAACCAAGTTAAAATGTGGTTTTATCATTCATCTATTTATTGTTAAGAATATATATATATATATATATATATATATATATAGGGTCAATATTCCCTTTCTGTGATTTATTTGAGTGTTTCAAACGAGAAGAGACACTTTCAAGCCTTAAACTCACCATGTTTCAGCTTTGATAACATCGATTTCTCAGCATCCACAGAGGCGCTCTTTCCAACCAGCAACCTCTTGGCCAGATCCTTTTTGTAAAAGGCCTCAAAAACATCTTTTCCTAAAATGACATATTAAAACAATACAATATATATTATCATATTATATTAAGTACAGAGAGAGGGGGGGGGGGTCCTAAACTGAAAGCTATACGATAGTGAATATTACCGTAAATGAATCTAAAGATGATCATGATCTTATCCAGCATCTTCTCCAGTTCTTCATCTGTTGCTTCTTTGTTTCCTGCCCGTAGCTTTGAATCCACATGTTTAGCTGTAAATTAAAGTATATTCATGGCACATTGTGATTAGTTGCACTTTTACATTTGCTGACGGTGCAACAGTCATGAACGGGGGACGCTCACTGACCTATGAGCTCTGCGGGTTTATTTGGCCGTTTGTTGATGAACGTTTCGAAGGCCTCCTTCATGGCGTTGACGAACTTCTCGTTCTTCATGAAGCAGGCGTCGATGACGTGATCCACTTTGTCCTTGAAGTCCAGCAACTCTTGCACCATCGTTTTGTCTTTCTCCGGATTGATTACGATTGTGCTTCCAAAAGCCTAGTTTGTCAAGACATGGGAAAAAAACAACAACAGTTCGCAACAGAATATGAATGAATGAAATATACTTTATTAATCCCCAAGGGGAAATTTGGTGACAACAGAAGCAGCCCGATAAAACTAAAACACAATAAAATATAAATATAAGAAAGAAAGAAAGAAAGTGACAGTGCATAAAGTAAAGTGTGCAAAGTGAAATATAAAATACAAAATAACATAAAATAAAATATATATGTATATATACACAGCATATACACAACATATATGTAAATGTAAATATAAATAAAGCACTGTAAAATTAAATAAAAAAATATATATATCTAGATAATGTGCAAAATGCAAGAGTGTGTGTATGAGTGCAGTGCAGATCAACAGTGCAAGTATGAATTTGAATATTTACAGTGAGTTATTGCACGTTTCTGACAGGAGGTGCTTTGTTATAAAGCCTCATGGCCGTGGGCAGGAATGTTCTCCTATATGCAAAACGCTCAGCTCAGCACCTTCATCATCCATCACCTCCAGGCCGCCGACAGCGTCTTACCTTTATGTACTCTATCCAGTGCTGCAGGAGAACCTGAACGCCACCTCGCACTCGACTAAAGAGCTGATAGAGAAGAGACAGATCCTGAATTCTGTTCTCGTCCAGCAGGTGAGTCAGCCCTGGAAGATCCCAACCACAGACGGTCAGGGGTCAGAATTCAAGCTGCTTTTATCTCAAGACTTGAGCGAGTAGTCCGGCAGGCGGCCTCGTTAGATATCCGATACATTCTAGACACTTACTGCTGTAAAGGGACTCGTGTGTAAGTATTTACTGTTGCGTACCTTTTTGCAGAGTGGTTGTGAGATGTTCACCCAGCAGCTGCTTCTCCACAGTAGCAATGAGCGGTTTTCTGAGCAGGAGAATACATTAAACTCAGGTTACAGTGTTAAACAGCAAACAGAGAACTACAGTCGATCACTCACTGTGTGCTCTGGTCTAAATATGTGATGACTCGGTCGGCCTCCTCCTCTAACCGCTTGCTGACATGATGGAGATATTCTGGTACCTGCAGAGGAAATGGGGGGAAAGCATATTGTGACGTCTTAATATCGACTACTTCTATAAGATACTGTAGAGCTGCCAACAACTTAAACAATGCAGGAGCTTTTCCTCCAATACAGCTGAATTTATAATAATCCGGGTTAAACAGAGCAGCAATTTAAAATAGACAATAATAAATTCAGAAAAGAAAATGTAGAGATAACGAAAGACATTGACCAACATCAAATAGATAAAACATATTCCTAAAATAAAAAAATATATATAGACCATTCAAGTAAAATCATAAAAATAAAACTCAGGATGAGTTTAGGGTCAATGACCCCACAATACCCACGGTCACAGTAAGACACACTATACACTCAGCTGCCTGTTGGTCAGGTCCATCTCGCTACAACTAATGCAGTTGAATGAATCAGGCGATGATGAAGTCTTGTATGCATCAATATTAATGTAGCACGGCAGACGACGGCCCATCTTGGACCGACGTCGTCACTGAAAAAAGAAACAGAGTTGGCCCAGAGTATGAGGGCCCCATAAATCACCTCTCTCTCCTGCATCAGCCTCTGTCCCTCTGCAGCATACAGACGATTGGTTTCCTCCAAAAAGCGTTGCTCAAAGGAGTCCTGATAAATCTGTTGGGACGGAGAGAGAGAGAGAGAGAGAGAGAGAGAGAGCAGGTTTCAATGAAGCCGTTTGTCAAAAATAAGCTACAACAACTCGTTAGACCCTGTGCGTCTGATGATCACAAATAACCACGAGGCCCTCGATACAGGCATCGAGAAACAGATTTACACCAGGACTGTTATTAAAGACAGGGTTCTTACACATTTTGACCAATGGATTTCCATGACTTTTCTATGATTATTCCATGACTTTTCCATGAATTTAAACCCAATTTCCATGACCAAACTGAAATCTCGGTACAAACATGAACATTTTAGAACATTGTATGTATTGAGAGCGTACGCCGGCTTATATTTTGAGCGTCTTTCTTTAAAAAAAAACATATTAATTATTTCAAACTTGGCGTAAATGAACATGTGATTATAACACATTTCCATGACTTTTCCAAAACTTTTATGATTTACGTTTTTTCCATGACTTTTCCAGGCCTGGAAATGATCATTTTAAAATTACATGACTTTTCCAGGTTTTCCATGACCGTACGAACCGTGTAAAGAAAGAATTAAATGCTCCATGGTCGGTTACCTGCAGGTCAGAGAGCATGCTCAGCAGGCTCCTCAGCAGACTGCGGTCTATCGCCTCTCCGTTTCGCTCCCTCTCTATGAGCAGCAGAATCCCGTCGATGGTTTTACTCTGGACCTTCAGGTCACTGATGATGTAGAACCTGAACAGCTCCAGACCCATGTCCCTGCAGACCAGAGCAACTCGTTCAAACACCTGCTGTAGAAACATACACCGGCCCCACAGTACTGCAGAGCAGCTGACAGCAGGGTCTACTCACCAGATTGATGGCAGCATTGAATTTTGTAAAACATAGGTGCGGTCCAAAAACAAAAATATACTCCGAACCATGATCTGTGAAACAATGACAAACAATCAAAGATCACTTCACAGTCAGTCTGTGAAAACAGTGTTTTAAGGTCTTTGTGGAAATACTAAAATCAGTTGAATAACTATTTAAACATGAAAATTGAATAACAAACAAATCACATGCAGACAAAACACTCAGTTTCACAATTTCAAAAGGATGTGATCCCGACCACTTGACTTGATAAAGTTATCAAACATACCATTTGTCTGCAGTGATCTTGCCAGCAGGTGTCAATTTTCTTTAGGAAAAGCACGCTGTCCAGGGCATCCGTGGGAACAACGTTAAGGAAAAAGAGCTTCACTGCAACCTGACATGTGGGATAATCACCGAGGTTAACAGAAGGACGTTAAGATACACAGACAGAAATTGACGACGAGTAGAAACGGCAAAGGATATTCTCTGAATTGAATAATCTGTGCCTTGATGTGGTCTTCGCACGCGGCCCGTAGCTGTTTGTAAAGCTTGGCCGATATCTTATGGGAGCACAAGTTCTCGACAGCCTGCGGGGACAACAGAAAATGTCAGAAGGGACATTTCTTCTATCTCAGTGAGCTTCCTCTGGGACGTCAACAGGTCTGTACCGATACCTGATAGAGCTCCTCTAGATTGTATTTGATTGAAGTGCTGTTCTGTATGGCCTCCACCGCCTCCTTCAGCTTCTGCCATGTCTCCTGTGTGTAGTTCTCAGGCAGTTTGGGCTTTTCTGTGAGCAGAACAAAGAACAGAAACAGCTGTAAACTTAAATCAGGTAAATACCCTGAACGATAAACAGTGGCCCTCATTGGACCATGCTGCTGCTGCTGCTGCGTAAGCAATGCTATTTTAAAACCTACGTTAATCACTTTCTAAAGTATAGCTAGAGGATAGTGAAATCTAATATTGTGTGTTATTAGGACTTGATAATTTGGTTACTGTAATATAAAAAAGGTATAAACAGGGCTCTGTAGTATGTTTATCACCGATAACAATGAATCATCTCTTGATATTCATCAACACTGTTGTTACAGGTCACAGCACTCTGACGCTGGTACCTGCAGTAAACAATAACTACCTAATATTAGCTCTTGTACATCTTAAATTAAATTAAGTTTAAACTGCCTTCAAACCAGATTCTTTAGTCTTTAGTTCTTCCATCTGATCAGTTTTACTATGCCTCTTACTTTTTCAATTGACCATTTGTTTCTTGAACGCTGGTCATTTTATCCTTCATGTCGATTGTGGCTCAATGTTTCTTGTTTTTCAGGTCTTCGGGGAACAAGAAAACATCATAATCTCAATAAAACTGGGACGCATCAACAAAATGGTCAAATATACCATAATTAAAATAGTTTAAACGTGGAATGAAATCATCAATATCTCAATATAACATTACACAAGTTGGCAGTTTTTCCAATATTGAGAAATTAGATGCAATATAATAATATAATGCATTATTGTCCAGCAGGGACATTGGTAAAGATAATAGTTCTCAGTTTTACTAGTTATAAATTAGGCACGATTCTTATTGTCTAACCACCTTCATGTTCACAATCATTATTTGGTGTTACTACTAAACCTGAGAAACTATGACGTCACAAAATCAAATCTTCACAATATGACTTCATAGTCGTATTAGCAACTACTAGAAAAGATTTTCTGAACTTTTGTTGGGACCGTTTCGGTTGTTGAAAGCGCCTCGACGTAATTTTGTAGTTTGACTATGTTGAGGAAATGTTACTTCCTGTATTATTGTTGTTGTTAGTTTATACTCTAGGTTGAAATGCACTTATTGTAAGACGCTTTGGATAAAAGCGTCTGCCAAATGACATGTAATGAAATTAAACGATCATTCATGAGCAATATTTAACGTCTATACTTCTTCTGGATGAACTGCATCTCTTATTATCATATTTTAGGATGCCACATGGACCCGCATCCTTCGGGACTACGACCCGAGCACCACATCTGCAGCCCAACTGTCTGCTAACCTCTGAAGTTCTTGATGACTAGTTTCTTGGCCGCGCCGGGTTTACTGTTGGAGAAGATGCCGGAGCCCGCGGGCTTCGTCAGCCCGTTCGCGTGGTGCCCCGCGCCGCCGGCCAGGAGCGCGGCTTTGCTTTTGTTATTGGAGCACGAAGCGGCGGCGGCGGCAGCCTCCTCGGCCATTTTCACATCCAGTCCAATGAAATCCACCGAGTCCTCAAACCTCAACTTCTTCTGTACGTGCAGTGCAGTGGGAGACGAGGAGGAAGATGAGGAGGCGGAGGAGGAAGAGAAGGAATTCAGGGTCTTGGGAGGCGAAGACGAGATCGTGTCAGCGATGTCTTCCCTCTCAGAACCGTTTATCTTCCTCTTCTTCGGAGACGTGATGGTACCGCAGTCGGGTTGGACATCGGTAGCCGCGGGTCGAGCCTCCTGGGTTGGCGGTGGTGGGGGGTTAGGGGAAGATAGACCTGTTGGAAACATGAAAAAACGGGAATACTAATTCTTAACAGCCAGTCTTTAGATCCGAAACTTCCAGGCTCGCCGAAAGATGAGCTCAGTGTCCGGGAGCTTTTAGCGGTGTCTATCAGAACGCGGACCGGTTCCTCCGTGGCGTTTATCCGGTGCAAAACAGATAATAAAGTGTGAACCACACAGATCCACTTGGACCGAGCCGTGTCTCTTTCTTGTTATTGCTGGCAGGAGAATAAAGATGGTTGGCTATTGCTTCCTCCTTTCGCCGCTCGTGTCCCACCGCGTTGTGCAGTCGTTTCAGCGCGAGCGGTTAACTTAAGCAACCTTAGCGATACTTAATTATAGAATAAACGTGGCTACATCGAGAAATAGGCTCACATGTTACTAAAACAGACGTTCGTAAACACGGGGAGGGAAATAGCTAATAAAAGCTCGTCGGTGACCCCACCGGAAGTACTTTGTACAAAAAGTACTTTTTGCCCAAGCGTGTTTTTTAATTTGAAATCAACGACAGTGTAGTTCACGGCTGCGGCCACCAGGGGGCGCTGTGCAAACGCGCTGGACTGATGTCATTGTTTTATGGTCATCAATTCACTAAACGTGAATGAATAAAGGAAGTTGCTCAGGTAGATATGAATGGGAATTTGAATGAATGAATGAAATATACTTTATTAATCCCCACGGGGAAATTTGTTGACAACAGAAGCAGCCCGATAAAACTAAACACAATACAATATAAGTATAATAAAGAAAGAAATAAAGTGACAGTGCCTAAAGTAAAGTGTGCAAAGTGAAATATAAAATACAAAATAAAATAATATATATATATATATATATATATATATATATATATATATATATATATATATATATATATATATATATGTATAAATAATTTGCTCTCTTGGGAATATGTTCTGGTTTACACAGTAAAAGATACATATAGTAACAGCTTTTTAAAGAGAACGTCTGTTTCATAAAACTGCTTCTGGTAATGTTCCATGCATTATAACTTTACATTTATTTACACAACCTATGTATTTCATATATACACTATTTACATTTCTTATTGCACTATCATGTATATTTGTATCTGGTCTTGTATCATATTCTGCATTTGTTTTTGTACCTTGTTGTTTGCACTTTATGTACATTTGTTCATTATTTTAGTTTTGCACTTAAATAACATAGAAAAAACAAATTGTGTTTATATTTGTTCTGTATTGCACTGCATATAGATGGGGAACAATAAAGGGTAATTTATCCTTTTTTCTAATAAAAGTATTGTTGGTCTGCTCCTTTCAATAAACACGTCCGTATTTAATATTGTTTCACTATCTATATCAATGTATTCCACTACAGTATATTGTTGTTAGCATGGTGAAAATAAATACATATTCAATAGTTAAACACATATTCAATAGTTAAACATGAAGTGGGTGCTTACATCTAGTACATACAGGACTGTCTCAGAAAATTAGAATATTGTGATAAAGTTCTTTATTTTCTGTAATGCAATTAAAAAAACATATTCTAATATTTAGAGATAGGATATTTGAGTTTTCTTAAGCTGTAAGCCATAATCAGTAATATTAAAAGAATAAAAGGCTTGCAATAATCCAGAATGCATGACATTTTTTTCTTTTTTAATGGCATTACAGAAAATAAAGAACTTTATCACAATATTCTAATTTTCTGAGACAGTCCTGTATGTGTGCAGGCAACAGTGTGCAGGATTTATGTTTGACAGCAATATGGAGGCTTAAACTGTTAATTAAAATGTATACCTCGTAGTTTAGTATCACACGGTTATTGAACACGATGTAAAACAAAGACAAACAGCGGCAGAGCACGACTAAAATAAATAGTTCAGTCTATTCCGCTTCAATGGCTCTGAGTCACAGCAGTGATCAGGTGACCAGATTTGCCGTGAAACGCACAGAACTGTCGTAAAATGACGCGACACCCCAACCGCTGGCCCTGCACTGCTAAACAGGCGTGGGATTGCTGAAGCATTACTTGATAGATTCACTGTATTCTGCTATTTTCTTGAGTTTACCAGACTCGATCTGGCGCAGTGATTCCGGAAGAGCCTTGTGACATTTGAGGAGCGCGGTAACGGCAACAGCGACCATCGAGGATGTTTAAAAAGTACGTTGCTGATTATTTCCATGTTGCAACGTTAGCTAACCCCAGCTAGGTGGCTAACGCTTACTGGTTAGCAATCGTGTCTTCAAGTTTGTTTTCGACTCGAGTTCAGTTAATTAACTTTGAGTTATGTAAAGTCCTCTGTTATAAAGCCCACCGAGGCCAGTAAACGTATATATATGTACACGTGGCAGTGCTGTGTGATCTATAATGGAGCCTTGTTTTTAACAACACAGTTCCTTAATTCCATGTTGTGTCATCCTAAAACAAGTGTGTACATTCAGGCATATCTCAGACTAGACGAGCTTATTATTAGAGTAATTTTCTATTTGAGCTCATAACAACCGGTTTCTATTCAGCACGTTTTTTATAGCTATCTACATTTTTAGAATGTATTGAAATGAATGTGAGCATTATATTTACCCTACAATGAATGTATTTGTCTGGATGAGTTTCAAAATAATATAATTTTATGTATAATATGCACTATTGTTTATGTATATATGTATTGTTATGGAAAAACACAAGTGCCTGCTGTTCTTCTAGAAAGACTCATTTTATATTTTAACCCAACATAGCAGCATACTGTGTGTATTGGTTGATATTGGCTTGAAAAATTAATATCTGAACACAACCAACATTGTTTACTACCTCAATGTTGGTGGTGTACTCCATTGTATATGTTTGATGCATACATAAAGGCACCTGACCAATGAAAAGTGAAAAAAAGCATACACTTCGTGGTGAAAAGGAGTTTTACCATATGAAGAACATGCCACAAAAACTTCTGTTTGTTTCAGATTTGACGAGAAGGAGAATGTCTCGAACTGTATCCAGCTGAAAACATCTGTGATCAAAGGCATCAAAAATCAGCTCTTGGAACAATTTCCTGACATTGAGTCATGGCTTAATCACATAATGCCAAAAAAGGATCCTGTCAAAATAGTGAGATGGTATGACAATTTATATTACAATCATGTTGCTCACATACAAATCTGTTTTCAGAACAGTGGATTTCTTTCTGTTTTTTTATTTTGCTTTTCTTCCCCCAGCCATGAACACATTGAAATCCTGACAGTGAATGGGGAACTGCTTTTCTTCAGACAGAGGGAAGGACCCTTCTACCCAACCCTCAGACTGTTGCATAAATGTAAGTTATTCTAACGCCAACTGCCTGATGGTTGTGTTTGAGTTTCCTCACACTGATGAGAACTTATCGTCTTCTAGATCCTTTCATTCTTCCACACCAGCAAGTAGACAAAGGAGCCATTAAATTTGTCTTAAGTGGAGCCAACATAATGTGCCCCGGACTGACGTCACCGGGCGCTAAACTCTACCCAGCTGCAACTGACACTGTAGTTGTATCCTTTTATTCGTGATGCCCCAGCGTTCACACTATGAAATATAATAATAATAATTATGCGTGAACTATTTCTTCTCGATTCAGAAATATAATAATAATAATGTCACCTTCCTTCCACATTTTGTGTCACTTCCGTACCATTTTCTTTAACAAGTGGATGCAGGCCATAATGGCAGAGGGAAAAACACTTGCACTTTGTGTTGGCGTTATGAAGATGTCTGCAGACAGCATGTAAGATTGTATTCTCTCTACATTTCACACAAGCAAACACACTGTTGCTGCTCTTCTGACACCATGATCTTTGTCTGTCTTTTGCAAACAGAGAAAAAGTCAACAAGGGAATTGGAATTGAGAATGTTCACTATTTGAATGACGGATTGTGGCACATGAAGACGTATAAATGATGACATCAACACCTGCATTACGCCGCCCTCCCCCCTGGAAAGTGTGGAGCTCTTGACCGCAACACATGAGCTACCCCTCAACTGTTTACACCTAAGGACTTAGCTCTGTAACCTGATGAAGGCTATAAATCAATTGCCATATGCACAAATAAAAGAAAGATCTTGCTTTAAGTTGGTATTTTGCATTGGATCCAATTTAAGGTCAAAGTACAACAAATGGTTGCGGCATGAAATGCAGCTGATGCTTCTGTATCTCTTGCTGGAACAGGCTGTAGGTTGGGCGCATTGTGTCTTTTAATGTTATTTGGGCCCTTTGCAGGAACCTCTTATCACCAATGATGTTCTGGATGGTTTTAATCACCTATAGAGCCATACAGTCCTGCACAATGCACTTTACATGCCAGTTTGATAGGGTTCCAGTCAGGATGCTTTTTTTAATTTATTATTAGTCCTCCCTCTGTAGAAGTTAACAGGCACGTGACGTGGGAATTTAATAATAATGTATACTTTATTTATCCCACAAATGGGGAAATTCGTGTCTGCATTTGACCCATCCTTCGTTATGAAGGAGCAGTGGGCTGCAGTGAAGCACCGCGCCCGGGGAGCATCTGGGGGGGTTCAGTGCCTTGCTCAATGACAAGGCACTGACTTGTAAAGTGCCGCAAGATTGTTGATTTCCTCTCTGTGAAGTCTCATCGTTGTTTAGAATCTGGACGATGACGGTAGTGTCGTCAGAAAACTCCCCAACGATCTGAGAATTTAATGAAATTGTAGACATGACAACTTTATATTCAAGACTTGGTTTTCATCTTGTGCAGTTGGGACTCATCAATCCAGAATATGAGCATTGTTACGACGGGGCGTCACTGGCTCTCCAACCTGTTCGTCTGCTCCTGAATACAGCTGTTCACCGTCTGTTGTTGGGATTTTCAATAGCTGTTGAATTTACACTCGGTGGCCAGTTTATTAGGTACACCTAACTATAAATAAAGAACTATGCACAAACACGTTTTACAATTATAATGTTCCACTTGTTAGTTTTATCCGATTGAGCTTTATGGGAATTGTAGAAGTTTGTGGATCTTTAGAACAATGTTGCATAATAGGTGTGTTTATGGCCAGTAGCTATAATACTAATAACCTTTATCATTTAACTACATATTTCAATAGTACAAGGGTATCAATGAAAATTGCAATACTTTTATTTCTCAATTGACAGCAGCAAAATATGAATATACATTATATGTACGACATAGAGGCCTGCAATAGAATACATTCACAGTTATATATCAAATTAGTTCAGTTTAACGAAGCAATCCTTATATTGTAAAAATATTTCCCTTTACCAAAAATCATTCAGTCTGCTTGACAAGGTGTAAACCATTAACACCTGGAAGCTACCACTCTAGTATGATTTTTCACATTTATCCATAACTTTTAACAGTCTTTGTTGAATTATTCAAGACCACAGAACTACATCAAACAAAACAGAAATCTATTTTATTCACTTTTATTATGCAAAAAAACAAACCAAGATTTTTTTTTAAAGACTCATCTCGTCAGGCCGACACCCAGGCGGTGTGTCTCCTCTGAAGGAGTTGTCAACACAGGATTATTATTTTCCATGTAGCCGTGAAGCCCAATTAAGTGGAGGAAACCAAGCGCAACAATGCACACAATGCACTTCGGTTAGAGCTGGGTTGGGCCGCCGCATTGAATATCGGTGCTTCCATAGTCTTTAAATCAGCTGGGGGATTTGTTCTCAGAGATAAAAGGGGTTACTTATGGTCTGGTTAGGATGTCAAAGCACTGACCATTTAAATAAATGTCAAAAAAATTGTTTCAGAATAGCTCCTCACCATATAAATCGTAATTTGTAAGCTTTAAGACCACAAAAAGACAACCTTTTAAGATACATAACAATACCTAAAACTTCCAGATAATCGAGTCTCATGTTCCATGTTTGCTATATGTCCACGCTCTGTCTTCATTCAAAGGGACGGCACACCCATCGACTCTTTACCTTCGCCACAAAGGAACGGGGTGCTGATTGGGCCAAGTGCAAAAAGGTACAAACATACATAAAAGTGTTATTCCGATCTAGGATCCAGTTTTAAAAACAATTAGCAAAAACATCGGCCCACACAGTCCGGTTTTGCCGTCGTAGGAGCGAAACATATAAAATGCCACATCAGTCTCTAGTCGTTATCGGAACCATCCGGAGGGTTGAACACTATCGAGTCGTGAAAATCGTGGCCGTAAGGACGAAGTCTGTAGACGCCAAACATCATGACCTGCATTTGATTGGGCGACATCCCGTTGAAGGTGACGGCCATGTCGGCGCAGCAGCCCTCCACCACGTTGCCGGGGTTGGCCTTCATGCTGTCCGCGATCAGGGCGTCCACGCTCTTGCTGTTGAACAGGCCCTTTCCCAGGGCGTCTTCGCCGTTCTCCGCGAAGACGCCCGTGTATTTGAGACACACGGCCAGCTGCTTGTCCTCGCTCAGCTTCCACAGGGCGCGTCCCCTCTCGGGACACTTGTCTTCGTCCTTGAACACGCGCACGAGCCTTTTGAGCGCCTCGTAACTCAGCACGATGCCGCTGTCGTACGCCACGTACTCGAGCTCGCCCGACTTCATGGCGTTGCCGAGGTAGAAGGGCTCGTTGGGGTCCTTGGCGAGCACCAGGTACTTGAGGTTCTCGATGATGGCGAACGTCGTCGCCTGCGCCACGAAGAACCAGCGCAGGTCTCCGGCGTTGTCGTAAGCGTGCTTCAGGGCTTTACGAAGCCTCGCCCAGTCGTCGTTTTCGTTCAGGTCGACCGCCTCGAGCGCCTTGGAGGACTCGGAGGTGTAAAACACCGCTTTGTCACAGTGTTTGCTCCAGGTGTCCACCGCAGTGGCCCAGTAAACCAGGATCTTGGGCTGGACCATGATGATGCAAGAGACCTGCACCTGATTGCCAAACTCCTGCATGTGGCCGTCGGAGAGGCGGGTGAGCTCGTCTTTACTCGGGGCCTTGACGTGGTGATGACGATGGTGATCGCTGTCGTCCGTCTTGGACTCGGTGCTCAATCTGAAGCTACACAGCAGCGACAGGAACAAGCAGAAGAGGCCTCCCATGACCATCCCCTTCATGAAATGACCTCCTTCAGACAACATGTTGGCAGCAGACACTGGAGAGAGAAAAATAATTAATGTAGCTGTAGCCTCAAATGTCAAAATTTATATCCAGTTGTGTTGCCTCCGATTCTTCATCTCAGTGATAACATACTTATATGATATGATAGGACATTTCAAAAATCACAGCAGCAGTGCACATCAGAGCATCAATGAAAATAAATATAAAACACAATAATAATACAAAATTAAAAAAAAAAAACTAAATACTTATAACGTATACACATTAAGAAGGCTGCACTTGTATTGTTAAATATCTAACAATATATTTACCATTAAAGGCAAAATCAATTTAGGTTTATTTATTATTTTAAGTATTCACACAATGAATAGAAGCTGAAACCAAAGAATTTGTGGAATTTTGGCGAAAAACATTACTGAATTATCTAATTGCTTTTACTCAAATAGCCGTTATGTATGTTCCTCTTGATTGAGTAATTGATGAACTGAGTAATCGTTTCAGCTCTAATGTTAATATTGCTTTTCAGCTTACTTTTTCAGTTACTTTGTACAGTATGAGCTTAAATCACCTCACCTTTTTCTGACATTCCACAAAAACAATTACATATCACTGCCCAATTTTTTATTTTTATTTTGACCAAACATAATATGGCAACTTTTCAGAAAAGTGCCCTTTTCTGGTAGAACATGACGATCGTATCCTCAACCGATGTGTGACTGGATATATATATGTGTCTTAATATAATTGTGGACCCTAAAAAAGGCCTGAGGACCTCAAAGTCATCTACCGGGGGCAAAGACCAACACCTCAGGCTCTTCTGTCAGGTGACATATAGTAATATATATATATATATATATATATATTAACTTCTGTGTCCTGCTAGTCTGTAACTGACCTACATGTACACACTTTTAAAAGTCGTGTGTCCTTTTTAATGCCTCTTATGTACTCAAGGAAGCCTTTTAAACTACCTGCCCTGTTTTCATTCTGATGTATATTAGGACGCCTTTGTTATGTTAATGAATGAGGATAATAATGTCCACCGTCTCTTTACACTATTATTAATAATGGGCGTACTGGTCGCGTGCAGCTCTATTGGAGGTTAACGGTCTTTCTGTATTTATTAAAATGGCGTTAAGCGTCCTCGTCTTGTCTGAGTCGAGCAGCTGATAATCAGAGAGCTCGACCCAAAGCAAACACCGCCGAGGTTTGACCCGTCCGCCCGCTCCTTCACGTGTAAGAGGAGCGTTACAAAGTAGCCATGACAGCCACCGCGGCTTGACATCAAAGAGTCGGAGCAGCTGCTCTCCGACGGTTAGCCTGCAGCCGTCGCGACGCTCCCACCGAGCGGCTAACTCGGGGGTCTCGTTAGCAAGCGGACACGCAACCGTAAACGAGCGCGTGCCGTACCTCTCTCCGGTAATGTCGAAGCCGCCGGGTGCTCCTCCTGCTCGTACCCGTCTGTCGGCTCCCGCTGCTCGGCGAGACGTCCAGCTCGGCCGGTTAATTACCAACTAGGGAGGCGCATCATCGCGAGTAACGAAGTTGAACCCTCGCAGCTACTTCCGCTATCGGAGGTCACGTGACTCGTTCCAATAAGCCTGTCAGCTTCGTTTGTTTTTGTGTTATGGAGTCAAAAGAACGGTGTTAACAATGAGTAGTTTGTATAAGTGGTGCGTTTGACAATATAATATTAAATACATGTATAATGTCACTGAATGCATGGAGTAAAATTCATAAATTATCGTGTATATTGTGAAATACTTGTAAAGACGATTAAAACGTATTAATAATAATAAATACAAAATTAATAAGTGTATTAGTATTTAAAAACATGTATCAGTGGTACATATATTTTATATACAATTTTATTTACTGATTTAATCTATACTTTATTTATTCATAATATAATTTCATTATGTCTTTATCTACACAACATGAATGAAGATTAAGTGTATTTTGTCCACATGCAGGCTGTGATTGTGATTTTTTTTTTTACATTTTTAAACAATTGGACTAAAGCATCTCATTTTAGTACATAATTGCATTACACATTTTATTAACAATTTCATAATGTGATAATATGTTAGCAACAGACACTTTTGATTTGCTGATGGTACTTGTCCTTACATAAATGCACTACATGACCAACAGTGTAAATGTATTGTGACCACAATTTATAAATCGACTAAAGTCCTGCATGTAACTTTAGCAGTGAGAATAGGAAATAGTTTCTTTCCTTTTTCCAGATGAGTAATTTCTCTGTCTGATTTGACGTCACTGATTTGCTCTTCTCATTGACTGCTCAGAAGCTAAATGTATCAAATGTTGTTGTTCTCCACACTGAGGAGACAACCTTATAAATCACCGGACGCCACGAACACTCATCTGAGGAGTATTAGTGACCTTTCAGTTTGACAGAAAGCCCTGCGGCTCGAAGCCTCCTCCAGCACCCAAAACCTCTCAACTTGTTTTGTTGGTAAATGGTAAATGATAAACAATATCCAATACGCTTATATGAGAAAATAAATACATTTACTCACACTGTAATTCCTCCAAAAGGACTGTCAACACACAAGTATCTTCATGTTCTCTTTTAAAAAGTCTTTGCAGATCTCTTAATTGTTTTGCTCAATTCCTTCATAAAGTAGAGAACAATTTGGACTGGGCACGACACATCTGCATTCACAAAACGCTTCTGCCCTGAGTCCATCAAGAGGCTCTCAACGTGTATTAAATGGACTTGAATAAATTGTAACTTTTCATCCAGTGTCAGCTTCTGGTTTACATTTTGATTTGATTCATGTTTATGAACAAATACCCGCAAAACTAATTAAATCCCATCAGCCTCAACTGTAGTTCTCGTTTATTGTAGTTAGCAAATGTTATTTCAAACAAATGAAGAAAATCAATCTATTTGTTCCAAATCCAGCAATCGTTGTTTCTCACACTAAGTGTTTGAACTGTACAACGCTGTGCTTTGAATTTAATTTAATTTATGTGGAAAGTGCAAATTATATATAAGTGCATATATATATTGAATATATTATATATACTATTATATAATGTAGTGAGACCAGGAAATATAACTCAGCTTTAATCAACACATAGAAATCAAAACTGTGCAAGAGAGAAAATTCCATGTCCACACAGGGTTTTGACGCTCCACAGAGAACAAAAAGCATGGCACAAGAACGATGCATATCATTGTTTGCACCTTTAACTCCTGACCACAACAATTGCAACATATTTACACATGACAATGTGATCTATTTGCTTCCTCAGACCTTCACAAATAAATGTTTTAGAATTGTTAGTCATTAAACACAAAGTGACGTACAAACCTGCAGCGACATATTTCCACCTGCTGCGTATCTCGGACATGAGCAATGACACTTGGGAGCAGCCCATCACACCGAAATGGTGACAGACATAAACCATCAGAGCTCTGCTGGACAGCCACAGATTACTGCGGCAGAGTCAACATTTGTTAGGCCTCTCTGTACAAGCAGAGATAGGCTCTGGCTCAATTGACAGGCTCCTCTAAATTGGGTCTATGACGCCTGACCCGTCGCGTCAAAACCATTAAGCGGGAGACTGGGTGTGATGATAATGTATTGATCATGTTGTGATGGATGGCCACTGAAGATATATAAGGGAAGTTCTTCTCCAAGCAGAGTTACAGACTAGATCAGGTCATCTCAAGATAGAGGCACCATGATTTCTGTAGCTCTGTTCTACCTCGTAGCTGTGATTTGTTCTGCAAGACGGACACACGCTCTACCTCTGTACCCCGATACCGACTTGGAGCCACAGGCGGGTAAGACTCTGTTCATACTGTTTGCAACTCTATTTACTCTGCATGTCTGTCTTACTGTGTCTGTCGCTCAGTTGGTAGGACTTGCACCTTAAAGATGAAGATGACAGATAACATATGGAAAGGTCATGTTCTTCATAAATATCCTTTTAGATGAGGTTCTATCTTAACTTTACTAAAATATTTTAATGTCCTTTCTCATTTTTGCTCTTGAATATATGGTACAAATAATAAAAAAAACACACATGACAGAAATGATTCTGCTGCAGGGATCTTAATGTCACAATGACAGGATGATGAGAGGACGATGTATTATTTTGACAGATTTCATTCAGAAATTTGTGTCAGAGGTTCAGGATGGAGCCAACGCTGCCGAGGGGGAGCAGCGAGAGGTGAATAATCTGTATCCTCTACTGATGCAGCACAATGGAGCGATGGAGTCCTGGAATAAAGGTAACAATAGCGCGAATGATGCCGATAAATCAGGCACATATGGCCGACAGAATGTAACTTTAGATGTTTATGTTTTGTTTTAAGGAGCTACAGATTCAGCACAGCAAGACAACTTTGCGAACATGGTGAGGCTGATCATCTCGGAACACTTTAACAACAAGCATTGATACAGCACTATATACTGTTGAGACATGAAAAGAAGAAATTAAATGTGAAACGGCTCAGAAAGTCCAGATAATGTTTAATTGAAAGGTTGTTTCAAAGTTGTGGTCTCTGAAAACAAATCATCCAGATTTAAGTCTTATTCTGATTGGCTTGTTCCAGAATTGTTGATTTAGTGCAGCTACATGTGGAAAAATGCCAAACCAATGAATGCCTCAAAAGAAAAGCCTTGAGTCAATACGCATCAATCTACTAAAAGTCATCACAAAGTCAACAGGGGCTATGTGATCAGTTTCATTCAGTTAAAGTGCACCCCAACATGTAAGCAGCGTGTTTTCTTCTTGATTTTAGGTCAAGGACCTCAGAGAAGCCGTCTTGAAGCTGGAAGCGGCCGACAGGTTTCGCTCTCAGGGTTTTCTCAGATCGGGGCAGAACTTACCAAAAGCAAACAAAAGAGGTGTGTGACTGCCAAGCACACGCCACACCTGCTCTTTATGATGTCTTAGCTATTCACATAATGCTGTGTTCTAATCAGAAGGATGTTTAACTAAGGCATGGCTACACACACACACACACACACACACACACACACACACACACACACACACACACACACACAAGCACACACACATTATATTATTACAACTGTGGTTTTACTATTGTCATACATGAGCCTCCACTTCCAAAGTTTTAATTGTTGATAGACGCACTAACAAGCAGTTACACCTGCTTAGAATCACATCACAATGTGTTATTAACTGTATATTAAACGCTTACTGCTTATGAATCCTAAAAGAGGAGGCATAGAGTAAATTGTTACCATAAGTATAGTATAAGTACACTCAACTACTCTTTTGTTGAAGGATAATTTATAAAGCCCTAAATCACATTCCTTGAAAGGACATTACACTCTTCACAACATATGACACTCTCTCCTTGGAACCTATATGGAGAAACAGAGTGACAATATGAAGTAGTTATTACTATATATATATATATATATATATATATATATATATATATATATATATATATATATTATATATTTGCACACTATCCAGATATATATATATATATATATATATATATATATATTTTATTTAATTCTAAAGTGCTTTATTTATATTTACATTTACATATATGTTGTGTATATGCTGTGTATATATACATATATATTTTATTTTATGTTATTTTTTATTTTATATTTCACTTTGCACACTTTACTTTATGCAGTGTCACTTTCTTTCTTTCTTATATTTATATTTTATTGTGTTTAGTTTTATCGGGCTGCTTCTGTTGTCACCAAAATTCCCCTTGGGGATTAATAAAGTATATTTCATTCATTCATTATATAATTTGTATTAAGTGCAACAAGTTTAAGGAATGTAAAAAGTGTGGATTAGAATGACTTGACATGTTCCTTGACGTTCTGCTCTCTCTGATGCCCGACAGCATGTTTCTGGAAGTACTGCGTCACCAACTAGAGTCCAGCCGCTGACGCACGTCTGCTGTGATTTCTGGACGGCCCGGTTGGAGAAGCGTCTTCCCGTCACATCGTTTTCCCACCTTACCGTGTATTCGCCGTCTTTACCAGAGCAACAGATATATTTTTGTGGCTGAAAATAAACTTGAATATCAGTAAAGCCATTTATGTGACTTGCTTTTGGTTGTGATATGTTAAGGTACATATTTTTTACTGTAAGATAAGTGTTATAAGTCCACACAAATCAACAAAAAAAAAACAATTCAGAAAAATGAATTTGATATTCTTTATTATTATGACAGATGATTGTTTCATATCAGATACAGAAGGGTGTTTGTATAGAAATTAAACGTTATGTTTCTGCAGCTGTTGCTCACACACACACAATCATATAAGGAGGGTGTTTCGATCATAAAAAGCCTGGAAAAATATCTATTTACACTATAAACAAAAACATAAATTACACGTGTGGCCTTTTCAACGTGGCATGAAGGTACCGTCTGTGAGTGACTCAGAATAAACATTCAATACATACAATCAATAACACATTGTGCCTCACCATGTCCCAAAGTCTTACTGAACAACAGGGGGAGGATTCTTCAGGGGGAATTGTGTCTGATTCATCGGCACAGTTTATTCTTGCAGATCACCATCTTTACATGCTACACTGAGTGAAAACAGGACAATAATTACAAACAATCCAAAAGGTTTTATTTCCTCTTGTTGGCCGCGTTGAAGTACGTTTTCTCGATCTCAATGTTGGCTGGACACGTCTGTTTGAACTCCTCCCTCTGGTCGGCGTTCTGAAGGTAACCCCACACACCTGTGAACTCTGCGGGAATGTCAAAGTCGCAGTACTTCTTGGCAGCAACCTAGAATTCAAATTAAAAGTAAGATCAAACATATCCCTAAAGATCAAAGAAGTACTCAGATCCTCTAATCAAGAAAAAGTACAACGTTGTAAAATGAATCCTTGTTATACGGTTTAATATATTTGACTACAATGCATCAGATTTTACGGTCATTGCAGATTTCTAAAATCCCAATCGGTGAAGTAACTTTAACTATCTTATAAATGTAGTGGATTCAAATACAATATTTCTCTTCAACACTGTGGAGTAAATTTATACATCATTGAAATACTCAAATAAACTGTAAAAATACTCTTGAAAGTAAAAATATGAAAATGTTATCAGCAACATATTTTAGTATGAAAAGCTGATAAATCACATTAGTATTTTTGTAATGCTGATGCACCAATTTATTAGCAATATTTAATTGTTCTCGCTGAGGTAAAGCTAGTTTTAACTACGTTATACAGTTTAGTAGTTTAGTCCAGTTTGATTAAATATTTAACAATGCATTGTATTTTATAAGCATATCATATGTTTTATGTAAAATCAAAATATGAAAACTATAGCTATCAAATGAATTACTTGTTGAGTAAAAAAGTGCAATATTTCCCTCTGAAATGTAGTGAAATATAAGTTTGAAGTAGCATGAAATGGAAATACTCAAGCAAGTCAAGTACTTCAAAATGTTACCGTAGTAGAGTAATTTAGTATTTAGTTACATTCCACCACTTAGAGACAATTAAAAAGCAATGAAACAACAAAAAAAACTCAACAATACCATAAAGAAACTTGCAATAACTCACTGTACATATTCACATTCATACTTACACTGTGTTGATCTGCACTGCACACATTTCATTTACACTACACACATACACACACTTTGCATTTTGCACACTATCTAGATTCTATATATATATATATATATATATATAATTTTATTTTACAGTGCTGTATTTACATATATGTTGTGTATATATACATAGATATTTTATTTTATTTTGTATTTTATATTTCACTTTGCACACTTTACTTCATGCACAGTCACTTTCTTTCTTTCTTATACTTATATTTTTATTGTGTTTAGTTTATCGGTGCTGCTACTGTTGTCAACAAATTTCCCCTTGGGGATTAATAAAGTACATTTCTATTCTATTCTATTCTAAATGACCCCACAATGAAATCTCACCCTGATGACATGCAGCTTGGGCAGCAGGTTGCAGTCGGCTAAGGTGAGGTGGTCTCCGTCCAGAAACCTCCTCTTAGAGACGGTGAGGGTTTCTCTGGAGTGGTGGTCGACCTCCTCGGGAAGGGGAGACTTCAGGTAGAGGTCCAAGCGCTTGAACTCCCGCAGCAGGTTCTTCTCGTGGACTGAAGGGTCAGAGACACAGAGACGAGGTGAGTCGACTTTCTGTAACTGTGTGGTGAATCGTAAGGGAAATCCAGACTGTCTGCTGTCCTGGCTCCTGATTGGTGGAGCCAGCTCCCCACTGACATCAGGACAGCAGAAAGTCTCTACAGCTTCACCGGAAACTAAAAACGCACCTTTTCCGACTATATCTGGATTAAAACACAGATTATCACTTCAGTGGCTCTTAAATATCTTATTGTGGTAATTTAGTAGTTTGACTATGTTGAGGAAATGTTACTTTCTGTATTCTTGTTGTTCTTAGTTTGTACTCTAGGTTGAAATGCACTTATTGTAAGTCGCTTTGGAGAAAAGCGTCTGCTAAATGACATGTGATGTAATGTAAAAAATGGCTTTTACTGACGTATTTAACTACATTGTTGAGGTACCTGTACTTTAGAGTGTTTCCATGTTATGCTACTTTATACATTTACTCCATTACATGTATCGAACATCTCTACAAAGTTATCGGATACAAAATGTATGTTGACTTAAAGTCATTTGTATCCAACCAAACCAAATTTAAATCCAAATGAACTTTACCTCAACCAGATACAACATGAAATGCTGCATCATGTATCACAAATAAAAGTAAAATAATCCAATACATAGATAATAATATACAGAGCTATGTTCTGCATTATGAGCATTTATTTGGATCATGCAGGTCTGGATCGTGGACCATGCCTACGACCAACTGTTCATACACTGTCATACACATTGAATGTGTTTATTTAACTCTGTAATGCTTCCTTCTGTACACATGACATCTATTCATCTGTCCATCTTGGAGAGGGATCCTCCTCTCTTGCTCTCCTCAAGGTTTCTTCCCTTTTTTCCATGTGAAAGGGTTTATTATATTTCTTGGGAGTTGTTCCTGATCCGACGTCCTGGGACAGGGATGTCTATGTGTACAGACTGTAAAGCTCTCTGATCTCATTTGTAATTTGTGATTTTGGGCTTTATAAAATAAATTTAATTGGATTGAATTGCATTTTTTTATATTAGTGGTAGAATAAGTATTTTATTTTAGTAAAAGTATCACAGAAGTACAATTAAAATATTCATTATGCAGAATACACACATACATAGTTTTATCTTTTTATTATCACTCACATATTTGCAAGTATTCATTTATTTTATCTCTCTGAAATTTAGTGAAGTAGAATTATAAAGTAGCATAAACTGGAAATAAAACTACTTCCAAATTGTACAGCTCTAAGTATTGACTCAGTTACTTTCCACTGGTGATTAGTCCTTGAAAATCAATCTATCAATTTTGCAAGCTTTTTTTTTTTATCTTACAGCCATTATGTAAGAATAACATAAAGTAATGAATCAGTATCCAACTTACAGCTGTTGTTGGGGCTGTTCTTGATGAAAGAAGAGAACTTTGCAAAAATGTCAGCACCCACATCAAAGGACTCTTTGTTGAGCGGGCTGAGATGAGGATACCTGGGAGGGGGGGGGAGAAATGAGAAACCTGGGAGTAAACTTCCATGAATAAGACAGCACCTGATTAATATTTGTGTCATTAAGAGTGACAATACCTGGGAGGGGCCAGTGTTTGTTCAAGAAACTCTTCAATTTTGATGAAGTCTGTTTTGAGGGTGCCGTTGTAGAGGAGGAACGGGGGGTTGGTCCCGGGGGCCAGGTCTTTGAGCTCAGCCGGCTTCCTGGAGAGAGAGAGAGAGAGAGGACATCAAACGATGGAGCAGAGGTGGGGACGGATGTGGAGACATCGGACTTATTAAATGCATTCATACGGTTCATTCAATCAGACTTGGAACTCACTGCCTCCTCGTTTAATTACATAAGCAATCATTTTTAATTAAAAAAACAATTAAAGGCGCATCTAAGAACATTCACCACTTGCTTTTTAGTCATCTAACTTTTCTTTTTCTTTTTCTTTGTATGAATTAAGTCGAATTGCGTAAAATATATCTGATCCTTCGACTGTACTGTGCATCTGACTGCACTATTCTTCACTTTATTGTACTATTTTTAACTGTTTGTTTCACGATATGTTTTGTATGTTTTTGTATGTATCGTATTTTGTCCTTTATGTGGACCCCGGGAAGATTAGCGGTCGCTAAGGCGTCAGCTAACGGGGATCCAATAAATAAACTAAACTAAACTGTTATCAAGTGCGTCAAACCCGAGAGCGCGTTGGTTATCGAGGCTGTCAGCACCAAACGCTGCCCTGTGGATTGATGATCCCGACCTGGCTGCTGGATTAGTGATGAAAGCACACAACGCTGGGAGGGGTCAGAGGTTTAAAAAGGCCTGTTGTGCGTGTGCGTTCTGAATCATTCAATTATCAACATCCTTTCAAAGTTTCCTGATCTTATTTGCTCACCGGTAACGATTTAGAAATTCACACAATAAAGCCGCAAATAGAGAAGGTGTTTGTCGGGCAGCGACACAGAGCTCTCTGTACACCTGGGTCTGACGGACTCCTCCCTCTCACCTCCGTCAGACCGACTGAGCAACACACCTTTGATAAGTCAGAAAGGGGTTGGGCTACTCTCAGTTTCTCTCTTGTTTGCTTCTTAATAGCGTTCTGTGTGAAAGTCCCTGAGACCAGATGCTCAGGAAGTGTTTTCGCCAGCGGAGGGGAGCTTACTTCCTCATATCAACAGTGGTCACTGTAAACTTGACTCCTTTCAGCCATAGCACCATGAAGAGCCTCTGACAGAAGGGGCAGTTCCCCACGTTCTCGCCATCATGTCCAGCCTGAAAAATACAGAAAGTAATAATAATAATAATATAATAACTTTATTTATATAGCACTTTTAGAAACAAGGTTTACAAAGTGCTCTACAGATAAACAAAGCATAAACACAACTTAAATGGTGGCAAACAAAAAAGACCATACCATAAAAGCATTGAATACAACTAAAACCAAACAAATAGGCAATTAAAATAAAAACTTAAAAGGACGACATCACTTAAAAGCAGTTCTATAAAAGTGGGTTTTAAGAAGTGATTTAAAAGAAGTTATTGATTGTTTAATGTTTATTTTTTGACCATATGGGCCACACATGCCCTGGTTTAGCCAATGAAGCGATCACCGTTTCTCTCATCCGCTCATCTGCTGATGAACAAGTGATTTTGGAAGTGAAAGGTGTGTCTAAGCAGTTTTATCCACGGAGGGAAAAGCAGGAATTGTGTTGTAACAGAAAAAAAACGACTGTCTCCTCCATCTTGATGTCAAAGGAATAGTCGGTTAATTTTTTATGTTTTTCTCATTGTTTTATGCAAAATACGACTAAAGACAGCATCTTTGCTCAGCTTAGCATTATGAATGCAAACAGTTGTCCAAAGATAGTGCAATCCATGTCTAAAGCTACATTACACGTTCAATCCTGTTTGTTTAATCCGACAACAACGCTAAAATGACAATTGGCTCTTTTACGAGGGATAAGGAGCCTTCTCCTGGCTGGCAACAGTCGTTTTCTGGAGTCTTGTTTCTGTCTGACGAAGATATCCTGCAGACAACCCTCATATTACCAGAAATAGTCCTTTATTATATGTATTCAACAAATGAGATTTACCATTTTATTGAAACATTCGTTATATTAGGACAGATCCAGGCTGTTTCCCCTTGTTTACAGTAGTTTTGCTCAACCTAGTTAAAGATCTGCTGTATTTAATATGCAGACATGGCATTGCTATTGATCTTCTAAAAAAAAAAAAAAACATTTCCTGTAAGAGACTGTATGTTGAGTGCTTTAACTACAAAGGTACGTAACATAACATACTATCTACAGCTTAATGCGCGGTCACTTGACCTCGTTTTATACATCAGAAGATACACTGTCTTTGCACAGATCCCAGAACACGATGTACACATGAAGACATCCTGTTGTATGTTAACATCACGAGGTGAGAAATAAGGAAAAATTACTTTTTGTTTACTCCTCCACATGGAGGACTATATCTGAACGTGTGCGTCAGTAAAGTGGGTGTGCCGGGTCGTGCTGGGTGCCAGTCCCCCTGCATCAGCTCCGTCTGTGTGTGCAATGATAAGGTCGACGGTCTGAGTTCAGTGGTAACAACATGTGCTGTGAGCCTCAGCAGAGGCACACACACATCTGTGGGGTGGGCATCTTCAGAGGCCCCCATCAAAAAGAGAGTTGCCCTATGATTGATCTCTGTTGATTGATCTGTAGATCGCTGCCCTTTGACAATACTCATGAGCAAATCCTTTGTTTATGTCCCTCTAAATGAGAGGATACAAGACATATACATTAAGAGATATTTCCTTTGGAATTGAATCAAACACAATGTGTTCATTTGACAGTGAAATCAGGTGGAAATGACTCTCCCTCACACATCTCCTTCAAAGTATTTAATGAAATTGAAAAGAAAGGACTGACCTTAATGAACAACTCGATGCTCGGCTCCTTCTCAGAGTTCTGCCGAAGTGCCATGTCGTCCCAGAAAAAGTTGAATTCACTTTTTTAGTAACAAGTGCTCCTGTGGTTTCAAGTGTCTCTGTGGCTGTGGCTGTCAGGAGAACAAGTAACACCTCCGGGCTTCTTGGAGGCTATCGCTCTGAACATACTTCACCAGTCAGGGGGAGAGGGAGGACCCAGAGAGATGGGCGGGGTACTCCCTCATATATAACTCACGGCCAGAATCTAAGAGCTTAAAATAGGCTCCACTGCTTATTGCAATACACAGGAACTGATAACGGCGTGTGACTCACAACACACATTCAGATCATTCATTTGGGCCCACACACAATCCAACAATGATAACCATAAGCAACACTTTTCACAGAAAGGCTGCACTTAATAGAAAGCACTCAGAGAGAGAAACTGAAAATAGACCCAATCTCATTTTAAGGCAGCAAATAGCCTAATGTTTTACCAGGTTGACTGAATAATAGAATAGAATAGAAGAATAGAAATATACTTTATTAATTTGTTGACACAGTAGCACCAATAAACTAAACACAATAAAATATAAATATAAGAAAGAAAGAAAGTGACTGTGCATAAAATATACAAAGTGAAATATAAAATACAAAATAAAATAAAATAAAATATATATGTATATATATACACAACATATATGTAAATACAGCAATGTAAAATTAAATTATATATATATATATATAGACAGTGTGCAAAATGCAGTGTGTGTATGTGTTTAGTGTAAATGAAATGTGTGCAGTGCAGATCAACACATTGTAAGTATGAATGTGAATATGTACAGTGATAGTTAGTGCAGTTATTGCAATTTTCTGGAAAGAGGTGCTTTGTTGTAAAGCCTCATAGCCGTCGGCAGGAATGTTCTTCCTTGTGGCAGCGGAGCGAGACAAAGCGGTAATGCACAACATGTTGGTTTTGGCTACAGGAATGCAAATCAAAAGTAAAATGTGAAAAGTAACTTGTCTTTGGTTTTCGAATGAATGTTTTATAATGCCGTGTCTATTATATTATTATTATTATTTCTTGGAGGTTTTGAATATCCTACCTCCGCTGAGTAATGTGTATATTCTGCTAATTAAGTAATGTTGTCTACTCCCATAGAAAGGTCGAGTCGGGTCTTTCAAACAAAGACGGGATATTTCAGGAGTATTTTGAGTATTGCATCATGGGAAGGGAATCCCCTCAGCGAGGTGGGCATACACCGGAAGAGGTGAAGGTTACTTTTGATTGTTTTGCATGAAGTAAGACGTGAAAGTATTAAAACAATCATTTTGCTTGACTGTTAAAAGCATTTGATATTTTCTTCCAACTGTATATAAACAATTTTTTGTAAGTGGTAATTAGTAATGAATAATAATTTTAAAAGAACGAATGAATGTGGTGGTTTGCTCTGGAGTTCGGGAGTGAGGCTTCAGCTCAGTATGTGTTTCTTGTAAAATGCTATAACTTACAGTAAAAAGGGGAAATGAAGATTCATGACAATCAGCACACTGTGGTGTCGAATTTCCTAAAGAAATAAGAGCAGCATCATGAGCAGAACTATGCAATGCATTACTAGGAATTTAAAAAATAAGATACAAGGATCTCCATGTACTTTGTTTTAAGTGGCTCTGTGCCATGAAATACAAACCCATGACATTGAATTTCAAAACAAATTCTGGAGATTTGATATCGCACTATACCATCACAGGAAATATAACAGTGGCAGAGAGTTGTTGAAAAAATGTATCCTCCTCTTTGCTTTTAAATATCTACAAAATCAGGGAGGTTACGGCCTGAGAGTTTTTGAATATCTGGAAGCTAACCTCCCTTTCCACACAGTGGAAGGGATAATTAGTCTCTTTATTGACACACCCTGTGGGAGGTGAATGGAATTTTACTGGAGTGTAAGGTGGGAGTGCCACTCTTACTTATGCACCTGATTAAAACGTGGCATTCTCAGCCTCCATTATTCCATCCACTCCTCTGCTAAGGAGGGAGTGTTTATTGGAGCGTGCGTGATAAATGACTACAGAGCCTTTCAGATAGACATTTTGATTCACCATCACAAGTGGTTGCTATATCGCCGATAAAGTCACAGTCACTGGTGAATGACTTTGCAATGATTAGTGTTTGGTTGGTATGACAACAGCCGTCACACACAGGGTTGAGTAAGAGAGGAAACCGAGGCTGAAATCACAGTTTCTAGTAAACTGGAGCCAACTGAGCCAACGGATATGCAGGGAGGACGTTCAACAGGAGAGATATCCTGAGTGTTTCTGGGAAGAAAAAAAAACTTGTCAGTGACCTTTCACTTCCTCTTTCGGAGACAAAAAGATAGGAAAATCTTCATGAAGGGATACAGATATCTCCACTGGACACACCGCAGCTGGAAGTGACCTCCTGGAAACAAGTGGCTTATCTCCATGAACAGGACCCTCACTGATGACAACCTAGTAGTCCAAAAGAATGAGTCACACACACACACACACACACACACACACACACACACACACACACACACACACACACACACACACACACACACACACACACACACACACACACACACACACACAACACAAGTAAGCGTCTGCTGGACTTTAGGACTCAATGTGACTTTATTCAACTAATTTCTATTTAGAAAAAAACATGTTTTGGATATCGGCGTTCATCAAGACAAATTTAGATGAAAAGATAAATACCACACTCTTGTCTGTGAGTCAAGTTTGAAGTTGGAGCTATGAAGGGATTAGCCTAGTTTAGCATCAAGACTGGCAGAAGGGTAAGATAATTAGCTTGAACAGGACTTTAAAAAAGTTCCAAGTTTGATCTTGTACACGGCGATACACAGAAATATGAAACGTGCTGAAATTATTCCTAAACAAACAACATTAGTGCTCAGTATTACTAATTCTACATCTTTCTCAGTGGGTGCCTGTTAAGCAGAGCTTGACTGAATGTATCGACTCAACATATAGAAACTTGGGAGGACAAAAACACTGGATGCAACTTTGTAAGAATGGTACTCAAGCGCTTTATTATCTGCAGGTGCATCAGCTTGTATAGACCGTGGTCACATGACACACACACCTGGAATGAATAAACAATAATTGGGAGCACAATCAGTCTCAATTAACAGCGCCTTCTCGCCTCACAGGATCCATTGGACTGGAGCCGGTCCTGGCTACTGGGCCCTGCACCCTGACTCCTCCCCCCTGCAGCCTGGCCTGGCCTGGCCCCTGCCTCATTGGCCCCGCCTCCTTCGCCCTGCCTCCCGCCATGGCCCTGCGGATACCCCTCCTCTTCACCTCCTTCACTTTGCATTTTGCACACTGTCTCTATTTTATTTTATTTGACACTGCTGTATTTGCACATATGTTGTGTATATATTTACATATATATTTTATTTTGTATTTTATATTTCACTTTGTATACTTTATGCACAGTCACTGTTTCTTTCTTTCTTATATTTATATTTTATTCTTGTGTGTTTAGTTTATTGATGCTACTGTGTCCACAAATATACTTAATTGGGGATTAATTAAGTATATTTCTATTCTATTCTTCTGTTCCATGGATCGTGGTTATCTGGATCATGGTCCATGCCTATACTTATTATTCATGTCTGTCATATTCATTGAATGTGTTGTAACTATTACCTCTCCTCTCCCCGGAATTGAACAAGCATCCACACACCGAGCGCAGAGAGCTCAGATGTCATCTGCCGTCGACTATTTCTCTTTTTTATTGCCACGGGTGGGGGTAGTGGTGGGGTGGGATGGGAAGGGGTAGTTTCTTGCAAACACAATGGCATCATTGACCTACAGACCGCTCGCTCCAGGGCAGTCAATCGCACACCAACTCATTACGACAAAACCCTGAGGTCTGCCATGCAGGATGTGCACAATGACACTGCCATGGAGTTACTGCTTGTTCTTTTCTCTTATTTTGGCTCTGAAGATCCACAAAGCACATTTGGCTCCCGATTTGTCTCGTAAGTGTTCTTTTCATGTCAATAATTTTTTCTAGGAGAAAGTCAGAATGTTAACCGGTTATTTTTGCAAAGTTACTCGTTGGTACTACTCATGAATGAATGAATGAATGAATGAAATATAATTTATTAATCCCCAAGGGGAAATTTGTTGACACAGTAGCAGCACCGATAAAACTAAACACAATAAAATATAAGTATAAGAAAGAAAGAAAGTGACTGTGCATAAAGTAAAGTGTGCAAAGTGAAATATAAAATACTAAATAAAATAATATATATATGTATATATACACAACATATATGTAATACAGCACTTTAAAATTAAATAAAATATATATAGATAGTGTGCAAAATGCAAAGTGTGTGTATGTGTGCAGTGCAGATCAACAAACAGAATCCGGATGAAGAGGCTCTGAACTTAGAGCTTCACAGAATAGATATACTCCCAAAGCATTAAACAAACTACAGCTGAGTTATTTTGACTCTTGACAACAATAAAAGGAAATGATTACAACAATAATTATGTTAAATGGTTTTCCCTCAGACAAATCTATTGTAAGCAGTTTATCTTTCTATCTGACATCAGCAGAGGTTTCCATTTGTTGTGTAGCTGCAGGCTCTGAGGTGACTAATCACAGTTCATTGTGAATGGGTGCCTGGTACTGCCTCTCATTTGCTGCCTGAAGCGTCACACACTGCCTCCCTCACACACGCAACACAGCGAGCCGGGGATGGGACGCACACATGGGAGGGAAGGCTTCATGCTCCGGTGTCCTGTATGTTTGTGTTTGTAGTCATAGTCCAAACATTGTGGTGGAGAGCTACACCCATGATGACTGGGACACCACCCAGTCGAGAGCCAGGGCCAAACTGCAAGGATTTAAAAAAAGTATTAAATGAGCTTGATGACGGGCTTCTAAATGTTGTATTATTTACATTACATTACATGACATGTCATTTAGCAGACGCTTTTATCCAAAGAGACTTACAATAAGTGCATTTCAACCTAGAGTACAAACTAAGAACAACAAGAATACAGAAAGTAACACTTCCTCAACATAGTCAAACTACAAAAGTACCATAATAAGAGCCATTCAAGTGCTACCCTATTTAGTAACTATTATTTACATATATGTTGTATATATACACATATATATTTTATTTTATATTTCACTTTGTATACTATACTTTATGCACAGTCACTTTCTTTCTTACATCTATATTTTATTGTGTTTAGTTTATTGGTGCTACTGTGTCAGCAAATTTCCCCTTGGGGATTTATAAAGTATATTTCTATTCTCTATTCTTCTAATAAAATCTGAGCAAAAAGTCATTTCTGCTTTTATAAGATGGAAAAAATTGCCCTGTTAGTAATACAGCCAATTCAAAACCCTTGTTTTATTGCTGAAATTATTCATTAAAATAAGGTGATAGTAACACATCAATCCACTGTGTTTGAGATTAGCTTCTGTTTTTATAAGCGTCGCTTAGCATTAATTCTTCCACTTGTGTATTGTAACAAACTTTAAAAGTTGTTTATTTTTCTTTCAGTTTATCTGCACAACATCCTGAAGAACCACACGGCTCACGCGTGTGAAGGAGACACGCTCGCCATCGAGTGTCCCTCGAGGACGTCTGTGGCCGTCCTCTCAGCTTTCTATGGACGACGTGTCCCTAATCAGCATTTGTGTCCCTCTGGGAACACAAACGCGACTGGGGAGGAGGATAAAGAGTGCACTTCCCCAGTTGCTATCGAGGTAAACACATCCACAGTGACACACGTGACATCGATGTTTTGGTGTAAGGCTGTCGAGACCCACACTTGCAGTCGCACACATTCTGCCTGCAGAAAGTGGCGTCAGAGTGCCAGGATCGGCAGTTTTGTCACATCCCTGTTTTCAGTCCAGTGTTTGGGCCGGACCCCTGTCCCCTCACCAGCAAGTACCTTCTAGTCGCCTACAAGTGCAGACCAGGTATGTCGCCGTGGTCAATCTCCTCATGTGGACAACCAACGATGGTCTGGATGCCAGTATATCCGTCAGATCCCTTATTTTGCTGAATTTAAAGTATTAAGCAACTAGAATTGTGTGTTCTGCATGTGCTGAAAAAAATAGATGGATATCTACCTGTTGGAGCTATTTAATTTGACATTTGTATTTAAGTTTAATTTTAAAGTAATATTGATTATTTATTGCTTATTTAGGTTATGTTTTGATAGGTTATTTGTTTCTTAGGATAGTTGTAATTTAGTTTAATATTTTTTTTTTTAGGTTCACTAATTGGGTGACACTGGGCACCTGTGGTTATATGTAGAGGTGGATAGGCACAGGACCAGCATGCACCAGGGTGGCCGATGTTTTTTTATCACGCACATACAGCTGGAGGAAATGTTTGCATTTTGTTTGTTCTTTTTTGTTGCTTTAGAAAATAAATGATCAGAACAGTAACGAACGGAGATGGACGTTATACTTTCTTTTGCGTGCGTCAACACCGAGACCCACGGTGCATCAGTGGCGGATTAATTTAGATTTTTGTTTGATTTTGAACGACAAATGGCCACTACGCTACCGTTAGTGGCAGTTCAGTGTGAATTATGTGAAATAGCAGTTTGACAAAACAATCCCAACTCAATTCCTCCAGTTTTCTCAGATTGTCATGATGATGTGTTGCATCTGTTGACACACAAGCTCAGTAGCTGATGTGATTGTGTCTTCCCTTATAAGACTATTTGACTTACAAGTTATTGACAATTTTGACAAAACAAATGGAACCAAACGCTAATATATTCTTCAATGTTTATTTTCTGTAATCGTGTGTACATGCCATCTGCTTTTCAGAGCACCACCGCATGAGGCTGGTGTGTGAAAATGAGCGCCTGAGGCTGATGTGTAAAAACGACACGGTCCTTGCCATCTACTCGGCCACGTTTGGACACCTGCTGCATGGCAGTCCTTACTGCCCTCAGGAACCGGGATCCCACACCGACATGGGTCTGACCGGGCGCTCAAGAGTCATCTAGTGGCAACAATATGGATAAAAACATCAGATCTATTGACAAATCGCAGAATAATTTGCGTGCCCTATTTATTTATTAGTATGTTTAACCCTCCTGTTACTTTTAGGGTCAATTTGACCCCATTCAATGTTTAACGTCTTATTTTCGCTTCATACTTCATGACTTTTCCTAATTTATTGGGGACAACTGAACCTAAAATTCACATGATATGTTTTCAATGTCCTGTACACAATTTATAAATTTGTAAATTTAACCCCAGGCTATTTTTCACTGTTTAAAACATATAAGAAATTTCAACTTTTTTATTTATTTAAAAGGGCTATTCAGGTAGTCAACAAACAAACATAAACTACCTGACACTTAAACTTGGGAAACAATAGTAATTCTAATAATTTTCTTGAGGTTTTAATTGCTGGGGCCAAATTGCCAGGTTAGTAAATTTGAAGGCAACAGGAGGGTTAAGAAGTTGTGTTTGAAACCAGAGCCTAAAGTTGCAACATTTGACTAATTTCTTACAATGAACGCATTACATTTATTAATGTTACTTTCCTTAATGTATTCCAGAGTGTTTGTCGTCTTCGGCTCTGAGGAGAGTGTCCCGCAGGTGTCACAGCAGGTCGACCTGCTCCTTGGTGGCCGATATCCAGACCTTCGGGGACCCCTGCTTCCCCGGCACCAGGAAACACCTGCGAGTCTCCTACACGTGTGGCAAGTGACAACCCGGATGCAAACTGCTTGTGACATGGTTTGATGCATTATGTGAACATCTTACATTTTCTATTCAGTGCCCCGGTATCTTCTGGAAGATGTGGGTCGAGGGTCAACGGATCCTTTCATGATCTCAGACTACACCCATGGTGAGAGTAAGCAGAACAGATTCACAGGTCGTGTTGCACGCAGCAGACTTTGACTGGCGTCTGAGCCCAGACCCTCTCACCTGCAGGTGGATGGTACACTGGCCCCACCTACAGGCCTCAAAACGTGCTCTTTACCAACTCTCTGGAGATCTTTGAAAAAGTATTGGGTATGTGCGCTGATGCCCACAACCGTTTCGATTTCTTATCATTATTGTAGCTCATATTTTAAGGTTAATGATGCTGTTCCATAAAACTGTAGAACGAGTGGCACACAAACTGAACATTTAAAAATATGTTCCATTATTTTCCACAATATTTGCAAACATACTTTTACACAGCAAACCACAGTTTCTTCATTTTTATGGATATTTTTTCTTCTTTTTAATTTCGGTCAGAATTTCCATTTTATTTTATTACAGTGTATTAAAATGAACTTGCTCATACATAAAAGTTGCTTAAGTTTCGATTATTTTGTCACGGTTAAATAAACAGAATAATACAGCTGAATACGTGGATTGATTTTTACAGTCGTTATTCCTCTGTGCTTGTGGGAACATTCATTTTAATAAAGACTAGCTGCTGTTGACACACAATTAAGATGAATATGGCCACACTTCGTCTACACACTCAATACATTCTTTGCTTTTAAAGACATTACAAGAGAAAGAATAAAGGGCTATTAACTTTCCCCTGATTAAATTTCCTTTTTTGACTGAGTTTTGCATCTTTGCATGTCAATTCTCACATAGTACTGCAAGGAAATGGAGTTTAAACATTGATAATGTAAAAAACTATAGGGCATTTCTTCATAAATTGTAAGCAATTGCAATTTGTGATACATTTGTTGACATGTAAAAACACTAGTACCGGTATAGTATTTTAAGGAATAAACTGGTTTGAATGGCCAGGATGTTTAACCGCTGTGAATTTCCTGTTTTGTGCCACATTTGGTTTAATCCCTGATCCTGTAATGCCTTGATCTCTTCCAGATCTCCCAGAGCGAGTTGCTCTGTACTTTGTGTCCGGCATCTGTGCCGGTCTGGTGTTCCTGCTCTGCCTGTTCGGCATACGGTCCACACTAGTGAAGGATGTTAAAGACCTGGTTTCTGACCTGAAGGATGAGTACAAAGCATGTCAAAGAAGGCGCAACGAGCTCATGGAGGACCTCTTTGACGACGACATCTCGGACACGTCGTCCTTCCGTCACCTCACACAATCCTACCGCACGACAGAAATCCTCAGTCCTTCCAACTTGACAGTAGAGATGGTTGAACGAGAGGCGGAACAGACGAGGGATCTGCCCGACGGAGAAATTTGGCCGCATCCAGACTCCAGCCCTTACGCCATTCATAAGATTAAAACCTACAACAATTGAGAAAAGTATAACATTTGTGTGAAATTACTTCGAAATCAACATTCTGCTATGATTAAAGTTGTGTAGTGACATTAAACACATTCGGTTTACTTATCCATGTATTGTAAATCATGGCAAAGTGACTCTAAACAATAAAGAGTGAACTATAGAAAACAGTGTTGTGTTTGATTAATTACAATAGTTTTTTAAGATTAACATCACACAATATGTCAAATAAATGTTCTGCTTAAATTTGTTTCTGTCCTTGTAAGTAGTATAGCAGATTGTACATTGCAAACTAAGTAAATCTAAATAAATAATAAAGATTGTTTTAGTGGGGAAAGAATTGGGGTTTGATTCCATGTGGTGTCTCTATTTAATATGTCATACCTGAAAAGTTAAAGAACCAATACAGGCTAATCAGGGCCCCTATTTATTTTGACTTCACTACATACCAGAGAGGGAGATTATAGTTATGCATTTGATATATTTAGGCATAAGTTAAAAAAATAATGAATGATTGTTGCACACAAAATCTGAAAAGTACACATACGGATGAATAAATACAATGATTTGACAATTTGTTATCCTAAATACAATAATAATATGATAATAAAAATGTGATGCAAACTGTAGAGAGCTCATGAAGTATGTTCCAGGAGGAAATTACTTAACAACAGACATGAACAAGTTACTATTCCCGAATTGCTCAAAATCCAAGAACCATTAGCAACTTTAACTTTGAGTTATAACTCCGTTTCCCACAATGCTCAAGAGAGCACATTCGGACTTGAAGGCATTGTAATCTTCTTTCGTTATCCAAGTATCTAAATTAATTTGTGTAGTCCATCATTGAAGCATTGTAGTTTCACCGCTGCAGACTGACGTCACCAACGTGCGCCTGCCGTCGCGTCATAACTCCGTGGTTTAGTGAAAGTGGAGTCGGATTCTTTGAATACCGCGGTTGTCTTTTCTTACTTCTCATAAATAATCCTTCCCACCTTTCCATGACCCCTTGAAGTCTTCCACAGAGATCAAGAAAAAGTGGTTAGGAGGTCATTCATATTACTATTCGACCGCAACCCGAGAAGTACCTTTAACTTTCGGATATCAGTCGCGCGCACGGAGAACTTCAGGATGCTTTATTTTCATTGGTTGCTGGATAAATCTTACCCAGATACAACAAATACGTTATTTTTCTGATTGGCTATTGTGTAGGCCATTTCTTTTTGATTGGCTGATAAGTAGCACCTCACAGCAGAACTCCAGGAGGGGAGCGTTTGATTCCTCCATGGTGAGGGGCCGGTAGCTCATGTTTGCGACACATTAAATCATTAAATAGCCGAGAGTTTTTTTCAGCGTGAGAAATACGATGTGTGGCGGGAAGTGGGTGACTTAAGACCGAAATGCGTGACTGTCACGCTCAATGCGTGCCACTTGAGAGCCCTGTGTCTGGTCCACACTCCGACAGGGTTCGTACGGTCATGGAAAACCTAGAAAAGTCATGGAATTTTAAAATGGTAATTTCCAGGCCTGGAAAAGTCATGGAACAAACTTAAATCATAAAAGTTTTGGAAAAGTAATGGAAATGTGTTATAATCACATGTTCATCTACGCCGAGTTTGAAATAATGAATGTTTTAGAAAGAAAGACTCGAAATATAAGCCGGCTCTCATACTGGCGGCGCAATTTCTTTTTTTTGCGTTGCAAGTGAACGCACCGTATCTGGAAAGTTCGATGGCCATAGCTCGGGAAGCAAATGTTTATTCTTTATATAAAATACTCTCTTATTCATTCGTTTCATTCAATGTATACTGTATGCTTTGGAATTCACATGTTTTAAATACTAAATGTTCCCACTTTCTCATGTATAAACCGAGATTCATGGACATTTGGTTTAAAGTCATGGAAAAGTCCTGGAAATCCGTCGGTCAACATGTGTAAGAACCCTGCTCCGAGACAGAAAGTGGCGTCATTTACTTCTCACTGCTCGACTGCCAGAAAGAAATCCAGATGAGGGCCAGGAGAGGGAGGGAGTCCTCTCCGCAATCTCTCCACCGTATCGCTCAATAGCTAACTAGCCTAAACCAGCCACTACCCACCCGTCCGCCATGTAGTGTGGCCGGCATGTTCCCGCGCACCGACGAGAACCGAGACACCCCGAGGCTTCTGCAGAATGGCGCCCAGTCAGCGGGACGTCGTGACTCACCGACTCCAATGAACACCCAGCAGCGACAACCACAGCTGGAGGAACAAGTTAGCAACCGGAGCGCACAGCTGTCATCCCGGAAGGCCGCCGCCGCCCGCACCGGGATTTAACTTTCAATCAGTGACTGAATCAACACACAGTCGATAGCCAATGATTATTTTACATTGATCACATATCGGTAAGAATGGATTCCTCGTTGGGGATAAGCGACGACGTGTGCTTGGCAATATCCTTTTTTTAATTAAGTTGCGACCTTTTGTGTTCGTGTGTTTTTCACTTCCAGTTAGCTTTAGCTCGTTAGCTAACATTCCCGTCAACGTCAGGTAATGTGAGTTAACGTCAGGTAACCAAATGGCAGTTATCGTTAGCTAACGTGAGTTAACTAGCGTTAGATACGGTAGCGTTAGCTGTGTTGAGCTAGCAGTCGCTGGTTAACTCAGGAGTTCATTTCCCCCGGTTGTTTTAATACTCACATTACTAGTAACCAATTCGGTTATAGTGTTTGTTCAGGGCCGTATGACTTGTCTGTTGTCACATTAATGTGCCTCTGATTCAATAAGCATGGCTTCTACTAACACAGATAATCGGCTCTATCTTCAATCTAACCTCACGCATACTAATTTACCGGCTTAACATGTCTGCGGTGGGTCTGTCGGTCTGATTACAAATAACAACGCGGTGCTTGTGATGTCCAAACGCCATTCTCATCATCAGTCGTAAATAATTCCTTGATCGTGATGCTTACACGGCAAAAGTTCAGGAGCTGAGGGCTGGCCAGAAGGAGCCCAGACTCCTGTCACTAATTGAGCGCAGGGGAGAGTTTATGTAAGTATCAGACAACCTGATGACTATATATCGATGTGTTTTGGTCAGATAGTTGGTGAACCTAGTGAGATGCTGCAGGTTCGAGGGAGCTCTGGACACCTTGAGAGGCTAGATATCATCTGTTGCTTTCACTTTCTGTAGCTTATGTTTTATTCTGAGGAAATCCAGGACAACTTTTGGCTTTTTATCTCATTGGCAAGTGCTTTCATTTGACATGCACTGAATAGCTGTGTTGCTTTCCAGCCGTGATATAGCTTTTAATGTGCAATTTATATTACGTGAGGATGCTTTTAAAAAGTAGTCCTATAAGGTGCCCTTATAATCTTGAATATGAGCTACTACCCATAGAATCAGGATTATATTTATTCTACGATTTGATTATGTTTGACCGACCTGTTTTATCATATATCTACATATATAGTGTGTTCTAATCTACACTACCAAACACACTAACTAAGAACCTGCAATGAATGTAACAGGGTATAGTAAATCATTCTTCCACTTAGTCTTTGTAATTTGACTCACATGAGCACCCCAATTTACATCCTCGGCTAACTGTGTTAAAACCAAACACACACACACACACACACACACACACACACACACACACACACACACACACACACACACACACACACACACACACACACCACTGAAGAGTGGTGTGTGTGTGTTGTCAGGATTTCAGTTGGTTCTGTACAGATTTGTTTATCTAAACCTTTGAAATTAATATCTGTTGACATTTCTGTAATCGGTATGCAACACGGCGTTATCGCAAGGTTAAGAAAATAACCGAAGAAGCACATCACAAACCTACAGTAAAATGCTGAAAGTTTGTTTTTTATTTGAAACAGAAGTGTTTTATGGTCATCTTTTTATGATTGTTGTTAACTAAACCACCAAGTTAAATATAGTTATTTCTGTGTTTTGCATTTAGTGGTGCAATTTGAAAGACTATTTTATTTTGCAAGAATTAATACTTCAGCAGACATTGCTACTGATGCGTCAATGCAAAGTGGCAGCTATAATACAGGTGTAAAAAATAAATATTTTTTTACAGATTAGAGGGGCCTGTTCAAAGAGTATAGATAATATAAACTATGCACTATAATGCGGTCTCGAAATAAACATTGAGTTGAAGCAACTTGTGTGACAGTCTCAAATTAAAACCTCCATGAGTTCAACAACAGCATTTCTAATTAATTAATTTTGAGGTGTTTTTATTATTTCGTCCATTCTCTGGAAGTCAGTTTATTGTAATTGCAGATTCTAGTGAACTGAGTTCCTCTGACACAGCCAGCAGTAATCACTCCCACACTAACTTATTTTGAAGTATGGAGGGGCAGTGCCCAGCAGGCTGCATTGACCCTGGTTATTAGTCAGCTATTGTTGGAGTGAAATATGACCTCGCCTACAATAACCCATTTCAAAGATTTGAAGCTGCTTATGTTGATTATTTAATGACTCAAAGCTGAGCGCCTCTATATACGCGTCAGGTTGCTACACTGGACCTTTGTTGGTTAATTGTTTGCTTATTCAACTAATGCAATGTAGACTAAAGGAGACTTGCATGTGTGCATGTGCATTTCGGATTGTAATCCCTTATGATAATGATCTAACCCTGATTGTACATTTACCAGATGCTCAGGACAGCTAATAATGTTAATTACAAGAAAATCGCTGCTGACCGTCTCCATATGCTTTGTGTGTTAGATGATTTTATTGTTAAATTGTATGAAACATGACGGCTGATGTTAAGTGGGAATCTGTGCTGCTCTGATCCAGATTGGGTGTGTTGGCCACACCTGATGCGGTTGTGTCTCGTCCAGTGCCTCAGCTGTCGATACCCATCAATGGTCATTTTCAAGTTGTGCGAGGTATGTAACTTTCATTGTCCTTAATATCAAATTCACAGTGTTTACTGTTGCTAAGTAGAATCACATGTTCATAAATGTGTTCATTGTTTATGCATCAAAGTGTTTTGTGATTCCTGTCCATTAAACGTTATGTTTAAAAGGTTAATACTCTCCCCGCATTCTTTAACCATCGTGTGGTGTGAAAGTCCAGGGAGCGTTTCCTTTGCACGTGGAAGGACAACATTTAAAAAGCAACTGACATCCACTTGAGCCAATTGAAATTATTTACAACACCTCTGGTGTCCTCCCACAATACCTTTGAACTTCCTGGGCACCGTTTAAGCTCTCTTTCCTCTTCCATTGCAGAGGCTGAAGAGGCTCTTCTTATTAACTTCTCAGTAGCTTGTAAGTACATTTCACCTCTTTTACATTAAATGTATTCCTCTCCCTGTTTTGTTTTAAAAGGAAAACTATGCAGAAAATATGTTGTTTTGGTCCTTAATGCAAGCAAACGAGAATAGAATGGACCTGTGTTGTGGGAACAAAAGCGAACTGAAACATTTAGACCCTTTTTAAGCCAAATGTCCTTTATTTATCAGCGGTCACTGGTCTGCGTTACCAGGGCTCAGAGAATGTTGAGTCGGTTCACCGTTGATTCTCTTTGCGTTGTTTTCTAGACGGGCTGCATTTCTAATGCGTGTGCAGAGTCTTACGGTGTCATGTGTGAAAGTGTTTGTGATTTCTGTACCGCCCTGAAGCCGGAGTTAGGATACGAATCAAAGGAGAAAAGGCTCCAGAGCTGCTGTTGGAATTCCAGAATGATGAGCGGACGCAGATGTTCTTAGCCCAGGTGCAGAGCGCTCAACAAGGTACGCTGTAACTGTCCGTAGCTTAGAGCAGACGGATGATTCATTATTTAAACACTCATCTAACATTTATTCACTGTGGGTGGATTACACCGCTCGCTGATTTCCTGTGTATACTCGCCACCCACACACTAGTGGAGGGAGTCACTTGGCTGCCATGTAGAAAAATACAAATTATTCAGATTTCTGCGACTATGCTTTAATTCTTCCATATCATTTTTATCCATTTACCTTATACTCCTCAATTGAGCACACCAAATATTGAGATGTTATGGTTTTCATATGTCCTGACTGGTTTGTATTGGTTTAGTCTACTCACGTTTTCTGTAATTATCTTTATTTATATGCCAAGTAAATAATGACAACTTTTTTTACGTGGGTTTTGCTAAATTGCTATTCTGATGTAAATTTAAACTGTGGCTATTAAATCCAGGTTTTAGTTGCCTCCTAAATCTCACTAAACAACACCCTGGAGAAATATTAACTTTTTAAAGCAGGATTATCGTCAGCCTGTAAGCGGCGGCCTGGCCCATATGATACAAATCTTCGATAGCATTATAGGTCATTTCACATGTCCCTAATTCTATACATGGCTAATTTAGAACTCTAATGCAACATTTACAAGACAAACTTTAGAGGAAAAAAATATATATTTTCAACTATATACACTGGGCTGGTCCCATAAACATAATTTGTATAAATTCAAATTATCTTAGAAAATAGTTATGTGCTTGTTATCAATTTATATACCTTAAGGTTTCGCCCAGCCCTAAGTGAGCTGTTATTATTTATATACTGTAACATCCTAGTAATTAACCAGTCTACAATGGAACTGTTTCTTCTTCGGATCAACATGCCACTTATCAACACGTATAATCAACCTTGTGTAAAGATTGTGTAATCATCGTTGAGTTACTTTGATCTGTGTGTATATTGCCATTCCGAGTGTTCAGGTGAAACGAGTTGTATTTTGGACACGCTATTGTTATCTTATAAGCGATCGTAAAGTGATCCCTGGAAACGTGCTCCGTCTGCTTGTTTGCGGTCGTATTTGAGTGTTGATCGTTGTGCGTTTCCTTTTGACCATGATGTTAAATCTTTTCAATAGAATCCAAACTCCCGAAACCCAAAGCGATGGAGCCCCTTGCCCCAACAGCCCTTAGAGGTCATGTCCCCATCCCACCGCAAAGAGCAAACAAGACGGCTACCTCTGTGGGCTCTGGAGTCAACCCACCAAAATCGACCAATGCACTGCCTCCCAACCTCAACAATAGCAGGTCAACAAATCAGACTAACACAGGTAATACACACATACACTGTGTTTACATTTAGGCAAATACAACGGCAAAGAAAGTGATGGCTACATTGAAAACAAAGTCTTATCTTCCAAATAATGTTCTCTTGCCGTCTGATTTGAATCCTCTGTTTTGTGAAGATCCAGTTCAATCACTTGCCTCCGACTTTGGCTTCGAAGACAACTTCAGTCACACTCTTAAAGTGGAGGAGAAGAAGAACCACCAGAATCGCATCGTTGCTGTAAGGGAGCCTCCTCCGGTGCCCCCTCTACCTCCACGCAAAGCCTCCTCCACGCCATCCAATCCTCTGCCTCCTCTACCTAAAGACAGAACAGTCTCCACACAGTCCAAAGACAACTCCAAACCAGAGTAAGTTGACACCATGACACCTTGTTATGTTGAGAGAAAATGCGGGAAACTTGCTGAAGATAGTTTGTATTGGATAAGACTATTTTTTTTATTTTCGAACTGGCTCATTATCCCAAAATGCAGGGTTCGTACGGTCATGGAAAACCTGGAAAAGTCATGGAATTTTAAAATGGTTATTTCCACGCCTGGAAAAGTCATGGAAAAAACTTAAATCCTAAAAGTTTAGGAAAAGTCATGGAAATGTGTTATATTCACATGTTCATTTACGCCGAGTTTGAAATAATTGATATGTTTTTTAAAAGAAAAACGCTGAAAATATAAGCCGGCGTACGCTCTCAATACACAAAATGTTCTATGTTTTTACCGAGATTTCAATTTGGTTTAAAGTCATGGAAAAGTCATGGAAATCCATGTGTTAAAATGTGTAAGAACCCTGAAAATGGTATCCATCCCAAATATTTCCAGTGCTCTAATATATTTGCGTGTTTCCCATTGCAGTAGTTTTAGGTCGGGGTACGACCGCGTGGATCGGCCATCGTCTTGGTGCGACAGTCCCACCAACAGCAGCGTGAGGCAGGCCATGTTTTCCAGCCAGGCAGGACAAAGAGAATACCTCATCAAGCACCGCCTGGGCAAGAGGGAGAAGGAGTATGTGGACATCCAGTCCTTCAGGTCAGAGGAGCTTCATCATTCTGCATATTGTTACTTTGGATTTCTTGATATAGAAGTTCAGAAACACTGTAGATGTATTTATATTACATTACATCACATGTCATTTAGCAGACGCTTTTATCCAAAGCGACTTACAATAAGTGCATTTCAACCTAGAGTACAAACTAAGAACAACAAGAATACAGAAAGTAACATTTCCTCATCATAGTCAAACTACAAAAGTACCACAATAAGATATTTAAGAGCCACTGAAGTGCTAATCTGGGTTTTAATCCAGATATAGTCGGAAAAGGTGCGTTTTCAGTTTCCGGCTTAAGCTGTAGAGACTTTCTGCTGTCCTGTATAATAACCCAACGCTGTACATCAATACTGCTTTTTGTTTCATTAGGTTCTTCACAGGTACGTGGAACGTGAACGGCCAAGCTCCAGACAGCAGCCTGGAGCCGTGGCTCTGCTGCGACGCAGAACCCCCTGATATCTATGCTCTGGGGTCAGTGAGAGTTCATCATCCAGGACTTTTTCTGACGATTTAATGAATGCATATCGTCCTCTGCTCTTCCTTCAAAACACCCAATAATAATGTGACCCGGTTTATGATTCTAGTTTTCAAGAATTGGACTTGAGCACCGAAGCTTTCTTCTACATGGACTCGTCCAAGGAACAGCTCTGGGTGGAAGCAATGGAGAGGAGCCTGCACCCGAAAGCCAAGTACAAGAAGGTCAGTAGAGAAAAGTATACATTACACCCAATTCCTCGGGCATGGAATAACAATACATTATTGACCATCGTATTTATGTGTGTGTGACTATTTGAATGCGAGGCAAATTGGATAAAGCGGCAATATAAATAAATATATTTACTGTGAATGAATACCGTTTAGATTCTAGCTTGTAACCTAACTGCATTTTATAATTTTACTTTAAGTATCATTAATGTAATACTAAAATGATAACAATCGACTTAAAGTTGACCAGCACATTGAGGCAGTCGTAATGCCTGCAGGGATATTACAAACAACATATTTACGCTTTTTTATCAGCCGAAAATATGCATGTATCCCAATTTCTATATATCGTAAATGAATGTAAATGTGCTTACTTGCTCTTTTTTTGTTATGTCTTCAGATCCGAATCATCCGTCTTGTTGGGATGATGCTTGTGGTCTTTGTGAAAAAGATTCACAAGAATCATATAAAAGAAGTGGCTGCAGAGCATGTGGGGACCGGAATCATGGGGAAAATGGTTTGTTCACACTGTACTGCCTCAATATACACACAGTGATGCACAATCAAGGGATACATGTACCATGCATTTTGTGCACTCATTTTTTTTCTCCCTAATTGCTGTATTTACAGTACTGCACTTCTGTTTCATTTATTTAATATCAAACAGAGAGACAAACCTTATTCCTAACAAATGTCTGTTTTAACTGTCAAACTGACCGCCTGACCTTTTCGTTTAATCTTTTAGGGGAACAAAGGAGGTGTGGCAGTGAGGTTTGTGTTCCACAACACTAGCTTCTGCATCGTCAACTCCCATCTAGCGGCCCACGTGGAAGACTTTGAGCGCCGCAACCAGGACTATAAAGACATCTGCGCCCGCATGACCTTCCACTTGCTGGACCACCCCCCTCTCAGTATCGTCAAGCATGAGTGAGTTCTTCAGTCATTCATGTCCAGAGGGAGAACATTGAACGCATGTGCAAAGGTTTTACACTCATTGGATGTGCTTGCATCATGAGTATTGTACAATGTTTACCTACACATTTCCTTTTCATATTTCCAGCTTTGCTTTGATCTGTCTCGTTCGTGTTTCAGGGTCGTGATCTGGCTCGGGGATCTGAACTATCGTCTGTTCATGTACAATTCTTCTGAGGTCAAACAGCTTATTTCTCAGAACGAGCTAAAGAAGCTTCAGGAGGTTGATCAGGTAAGAACTGTTGAAAACCAAACTTTAATGACACGTACATCTATTAGCACTATTTCTTCTGTCGCTACAATATGCTACAGTTTCTCTCTTTTGCTTATTTGAACACAAAAGATAATTTTTGCTGAGGTCCTTGAAGGGATTTTTCATTTCGCTAACAAAATACAATTTATGACCTTAAATTTCTAAAGTTTTTCTCCTATCCTTACACAATGAATAAAGAATTTAAAAAATGGCTGAATTGAAGTAAATTGAATAGCTTTAACAGCAGTAAAACAATATAAAAATCCATTCACCAGCTCTCGCACAACTCGTGCAGTTTAATCTAAGTCTCCTTTATCCTCATGCATGGACTTGCAGCTTGTTTGTGCAAGTTTGCAACGGTTTTGGTGTACAGTTTTTAAATAGATGGATTTTACAAAGATGCATGTGTTTGAGAAGTAGTAATCATACGACTGGATTAATTCCACTTTAATATACCGCACGAGTTGTGTGAGTTTGCAAACTTAATTTTTGATATAGTGTTGCTGTGGTTAAAGCTGGCTCCCATTACTTCAATTCATCGATCATGATTAAGGTCACTTGATATCTCAAAATAAATTTCTATATGAAATAACCACATGGTAAGGCCTATTTTTGTAGGACTCTTTCTATGTGAATTAAATATTTGACAAATTAAATTTACTTCTTTCTCATTTTATTTAGAACTTAAGTGCGACGTTATCAGATTTTTCTGAGAAATTTGAGTTAGTATCTGCTTGTTAATGTATACAATGTACTGAATCATTAGAAATGATTTCATCCCAATATGGTTCTGTTAAAGACTTGTTCAGTAAATAATAGTGTTGTCGTTGTGTAGTTAAACATTCAGAGGCAGACAAAGAGAGCCTTCACCGACTTCATGGAGGGAGAGATCAACTTCCTCCCCACATACAAGTACGACCCCAAAACGGATCGCTGGGATTCAAGGTAAAAACAATAAACACATCTATATATTGTATCATCTTTTTAAATAAAAATGTTAATCTCAAACGTACTCCCGGATTTGGATTGTTATTGCCAACTTGTCCTCCGTTTAGTTTTTTCTTCTCTAGAGTCCTGATAACATTTTGCCAGTCAGGAAACTTTTCCAGCTTTATCGTTACACTAATACAGGCGTTGCCTCTGAACTTGTCTCCTGCAGCGGGAAATGCCGTGTACCGGCGTGGTGTGACAGAATCTTATGGAGAGGGAAGGATGTCAAGCAGCTGAAATACCGAAGTCACATGGAGCTGCAAACTAGTGACCACAAGCCCGTCAGTGCTCTCTTCGTTGTTGGGGTAGGAAGCCATGTTGTGAAATGAAACGACAACCCCTAACAACCTTGTTCAAACATGCACAGTCCTGCTATTCGCTCTGATAAATATAACTGTGGTGGTTGTGTACAGGTTAAGGTGGCAAATGAGCAGCGCCACAAAAAGGTGTTTGAGGAGATCGTTCGGGCGATGGACAGAATGGAGAATGATTTCCTTCCATCCGTAACGCTGAACAGGAGAGAGGTATGAATACTGTCCTCCCACACACTCATTAAACCGAGAATCCGTCTCGTGTTCCTTCCTCAGTGATATCCTCTCGGGCACTAATCACTCGGGGTTCGTACGGTCATGGAAAACCTGGAAAAGTCATGGAATTTTAAAATGGTAATTTCCAGGCCTGGAAAAGTCATGGAAAAAAATTTAAATCTTAAAAGTTTTGGAAAAGTCATAGAAATTTGTTATGATCACGTATTCATTTACACCGAGTTTGAAATAATTAAATAATATAATGTAAATATAAATAATAATGTTTTTTTTAAAGAAAGACGCTCAAAATATAAGCTGGCATTCGCTCTCAATACAAAAAAAATGTTTTTATCGAGATTTCAGTTTGGTCATGGAAATTTGGTTTGAAGTCATGGAAAAGTCATGGAATTTTAAAATGGTAATTTCCAGGCCTGGAAAAGTCATAGAAAAAAATTTAAATCTTAAAAGTTTTGGAAAAGTCATGGAAAATTTGTTATAATCGCGTGTTTATTTACGCCGTGTTTGAAATAATGAATGGGATTTTTAAAGAAAGCCGCTCAAAATATAAGCCAGCGTACGCAATTAATACACATTTTCTAAATTGTTTGTTTATACCGAGATTTCAGTTTGCTCATGGCAATTTGGTGGAAAGTCATGGAAAAGTCATGGAAATCCATCGATCAAAATGTGTAAGAACCCTGTCACTGTTAACCTTAGAATTTGAGTAGCTTATTGTCATTTCTCCTCAAATTAGTAGGATAAAGTTCCTGGTGAATCTGTTGTTGATGCTGCTTCTCTATTCCCCGTTCTGCAGTTTACATTTGGTGACGTGAGATTCCGGCAGCTTCAGAAGGAGCCCTTTCAAATAACGAACGACGGGCAGGTCCCCTGTCACTTCGCCTTCATCCCCAAACTCAACGACTCTCAGTACTGTAAGCCCTGGCTCCGCGCCGAGCCGAGCGATGGATTCCTCGAGCCGAGTAAGTTTGAATAAACTCCCCTTTTTCTATTTTGATTGTCCTTGAGCTTGTTGCCTTGAATTTTTTTTTTTAATCCGTGATCGTGTAGTGTTTTAGTAATTGGGGATGTAATGAAAAAGGCACATTAGAATTGAAGTTGTATAAGATAAGATAGTCCTTTTATTAGTCCCTCAGTGGGGAAATAACAGTAATAAGGATCACAGTAGCATTGCTCACAAGTGAATTAAAAACAAATAATAAAATAGAAACGAGTAATAGAAATAAGCATTAAACAAAACCAGTAGAATATTAATGTACAGACTGAATAGAAAAGTAAATATAAACAAAAAGTACTTAAACATATTGCACATGATATTGCACCAGGTAAGTGATAAAGTGCTGAAGTGACCAAGTTCAAATCAGTATTTATTTCATTGACCTGTTGTATGTCCCAAATGTTGCTGTAACAGTGTCATTGTGGAGGATCATCCAATCACCCTTTCAAAAGAAGAAGAAATGTTTCGTTACGACCATGACTTCTCCTCCTGAACAGACGAGACCTTGGAGATCTACCTGGAGGTGTACGTCAGTAAGGACTCGGTCACGCTGCTGAACTCCGGAGAGGATACCATCGAGGACATTCTGGTGCTGCACCTGGACCGGGGCAAAGACTACTTCATTACCATCACGGGCAACTACCTGCCCAGCTGCTTTGGCACCTCGCTGGAGACCCTCTGCCGGATGAAGAAGCCCATCAGAGAGATCCCCATCACCAAACTAATTGACCTGGTGAGGGAAAGGGAAATCCAATCATGCGTGTTAAAAGTAATGCGATTTGTGAAGAGAGACGTTCTATTTCCATCACGATGGTTTACGCGAAATGACTCCAATTGTGAAACATTGACCATCTTCTAGATCTAGAATAGAGTAGAATTATACTTTATTAATCCCCAAGGGGAAATTTGCGGACAACGTAGCACCAATAAACATTAAACTAAAACACTATAATAAAATATACAAATAAGAAAGAAGAACAAGTGTGCATAAACTATACAAGTGAGGTATAAAATATATAGGTATATATACACAACATATGTATATATAGACAACATATTTGACAGAGCAGTTCAGCTCAGATGTTGATGTGATGGCTGTGCGATGAACCACCTAAAACCAAATCGAGCGCATGTGAGAACTCGTTCACTCCCTCAGGCTGAACTCGGTCAGAGAGAGAACTATATTTGGAGCGCACAAAAATGTCTCAACCTGTATATTTCTGGCCGAAAGGGGCCTAGGGAACAAGGAAGTGGCAAACGCATAGGAAGGGAGCTCCTGAAGAGCAGGGACAACTGACTCAGGTTGGGCCCCATGTTGGTGCTTCCATTAATAGACTCCATTGGTCTTCACACATTCATCCTCTGTCTATCCATAATGCTATATTTTGAATTGGAATATATCATTCTGGACTCTTATTTCTATTTAAACTTACATTTTCCTACTGGCTTGGTGAATTTGATCAATGATTTCTGCAAGAACAATTCATACTCTTATCTTGTGATTCTCTGTTCATGCATACTTCTTCTATCTACATTGTTCTTTCTTTTGTTTCCTTTCATCACATCTACTTGCCTTGATCATTCCTTTCCAACTCTTCCCTGTGGTTGTGGGCTGGCTTCTTGCTCAGGGAGAGGACAGCTACATGGACAAGGTAAAACATTAGCTCAATGCTGATCTGCCATCCGGCAAATCGGGGTCAATATTACCTCAGATACAAGACCAAGCATGTGCTTTATGACGCTTTATTGACCTTCCACAGCCGCTCATGTCCTAAAGATAAAGAAGTTCTAATATTATTTGAGTCATTCGTGTGAGGAAATTATATAAACGCATGCCATAGTGTGGACTACATCCTGTTAATGTCTAACTTTAACCATAAAGTTGTAGAAATATATATTTAAAATAGATGTATGCATCAAATAGTTGGGCTGTCGACTTTGAAATTGTTGTTCGGCTGTCCAATGATCAGAGAGTAAAGAACATTTTTGTAAATATACTTTATAGAGAGGTTTTCCCTGCGTTGAAAGGTCATAGGTCATGGGTCATGTGGGCCTTTTGCTTTGGGTTCCAGTGAGACAGGAAATCTGGCCCAAGAAGTCCAGTTTGAGTAACGGATCCAGGAGTTTGAAGGATTATCCGACTACAAAATGCTGCAGACAACAATTGTTGAGCTTCAGAGGTTTTGTTCGTTGTAGTTGTGAAAGTTGGAGAGAGCCATGCGAGCGTCTTCACCCCACCTTCAGTCTTCATGCTCCACTGAGAGGAGCTGCATACTTAATGCACTGCAGGTGCAATGTGAAAAGGATGGACTCGAACATCTAACTCTCGGAGAGTAAATAACAACTCGTACTTTCACAGATGTTAGACTGTCCCTTTAACTAACAGTCAATATGGCGACAATATTGTGGCCATAGGTTGACTAACAAGTGGCTTCACTAGCTAATCAGAAATGGAATCTGTGCATTCTCTCTACATTGTTAACCCACAGGTAATCAATCATAGAGCAGCCCATGCCAGCTTAGTTATTATGTGTGTGTGCGGGTCATTCGCCCCTCAAACTAAAGACCCACTAAATCCCATTTCACAGCAGGTCAACCTGACTGGGCTTTTGAATCAGTAATGCTGTGATTTCAGTCCCTTTCTTAGAATAAATGCAT
>CM070095.1:2550000-2572500 GCA_036178185.1 Liparis tanakae | reverse complement strand
TAAGCGAAAAGGCTCGGTTACACTAAAGAAAAGGAGATTTCCTAAAGTTTTAAGACGTAGACTGAATGATGGTATAAAGCAAAGGGTTTATAATGGGATGATTCTGGAAATGATTCACTGAGAATGTTTAAGCTTTAGATCAATCATGAAAACCATCTGTTTAATCTGAGGGGTCAATATTATAGAAATCTTCAAGAACTGTTACTATACTCATTGTATTTGATCTGTTATTTATATATATATATATTCTTTGCACCATCAGAACGGTTTCTGTTTTCTACTACATTGTTTATTTTCATCTCTGCATTGGTTATTTTTAGATATTCGTCGCTTGTTTTTAATCATCCTGTTCTGGAAAACCGTCGTAAATGTTTGCCGTTTTTGTGCAACTCCAGCCGTGAGCCTCGCATCCCGTTTTGCCAGTTCCTCTCGAGTTCAGCTACTTGTTCTGTAACACATTAACTTCCTGGTCAACCGGAATCGAGTGGGGAGTCGCCCGCCGAGGTTCTCGATGTCTTAAATGGTGTAAATAGTGCTCGTTTCCCTTTTTTCAAGGGTATTTGTCGGTATGGTGACTCGGATCTGTGACGTCCAAAGTGTGTCATGCTTGTGATGAAGGTGGTACTGTTGAAGTCGGTGTTTTGTTTACGTGTCTTTTTCCTCACTTCTGCCACATCTTGAAGCTCATTTCTCGTTGTTTACGACCGCTGTGCTGCCAAGACACAGCCGCCGTGAACCCGGATGACCGCTGCTCTTGTTTTAGGGGCTGCGGTCGTTTCACGGTTGCGAAACATTGTTATTGCGACGAGGAGCTTCTATTCTGCGTATAATGGACCGTCATTTCCTCTTTACAAGTTTTCCTCTTTTTACAGTTTTAGAGACGTCGGCATTAGTTTTCCCAGCCGACAAAAATATTCATATTTCTGACATTCACAGAGGTTTTCTTCTCGGATGCTCCACGAGCTCCTGAGGGTTTAATGTTCTGAGACTGTGAGCACATTATGGGGTTGGACAACACTGACCATCATGGCACTTATAGAAATACCTCTCGGGTGGAAGTTGCTCTCCTCTTCCAGTTTATTTTCTGCCTGATTGCCGTCGGTACTCTAAATTCTGATTGTTTTTTATGAAGCTGAGCTTTGACAAAAGGTGTCGAGACCCTGAATGAATAGTTTCTGGCAATTCATATTTGAGAGAACCATTTTACAATAGCCATTTATTTTTTTTATTTTGTCTTTATACTATCCTAATTGTGTTAAAAACATAATATAATAAATAACCTCTGATTTGAAGTGTTGTCTCATCCCACTGTACCAACTGATCCACTGTGCTTCGTCTTCAGTTGTCACAACTATTCATGAAGGGACATATGAAGGTACGAGATGAAACACGCCCACCATGTTTTCATGTTATCAGATTTTTGGTGCTTTTTAATTTATTTAACAGAAATAAAACTGTCTAAAGCTGTTATGTTTTCCCATTTTATTGACAGCTCTGATTGCTAAACAACAATTGTAAACATTTTTCGAGGCTCACTCTCAGGGTTCGTACGGTCATGGGAAGCCTGGAAAAGTCATGGAATTTTAAAATGGTAATTTCCAGGCCTGGAAAAGTCATGGAACAAACTTAAATCATAAAAGTTTTGGAAAAGTAATGGAAATGTGTTATAATCACATGTTCATCTACGCCGAGTTTGAAATAATGAATGTTTTAGAAAGAAAGACTCGAAATATAAGCCGGCTCTCATACTGGCGGCGCAATTTCTTTTTCATATGTTTTTGAAAGGAAGACGCTCAAAAAAATAAGCCGCCAAGTCCAAACGGATGGATTTGCACATAAAGGATACTAGTTTGATTAAAAGAATAAACATTTATATAAGTGATTCTAAGAATAAGGATGTATAAAATTGTTTATTCTTTTAATCAAACTATTGTCTCTCATTCACTTGTTTCATTTAAGGTGTATTGTATGCTTTGTAATTCTCCTTGTTTGAATACTTAAAAAACTTGTTCATGTACACACCGAGATTTCAGTTTGGTCGTGGAAATTTGCTTTAAAGTCATGGAAAAGTCCTGGAAAAGTCCTGTTATTCCACTGGTCGACACGTGTAAGAACCCTGACTCTTCAGGCCCTTGTGAAATCCTTACTGGCTGATGTTCGCGGTATATTTAGTCTCCTCGGAGGCCGGTGAGAGATCCTTCCCCTCAGTGATACATTCTCATCCTCTGGCTATAAAACCTCCGCCTCGGACCTGCTGCCACTATTTGTCCGTCGTGCCGCCGCCCCGTTGGACCCGTCCGACGCCATGGCCGTGCTGCGAGTGTCTTCCTACCGCAAGCTGTTCGAGGACGACGGCGGGAGGCTAGATGGAGGGTCGAGGACGCCGTGTGCGGGGCGGGCCCGAGCCTCGCTCAGGTCGGTGTGGCTCTCTGAGGGCGACTAATGACTCTGGGCTGTGCTTTCCAAATGTTAAGATCTTTTAGATGTCGGACAGACTCGTTTGTTGTTGTGGTTCCACTTAAAAATATGAAGACTGAGATGTTTTTGATTGGGAAAATGTTTGCGTGCGAAGTTCCACGTAGTTCCAGCAGGTTGTGCTGAATGGTGAAGACGATGGCCTTATGTGCTCATGGGTAGATAGATGGGTAAGTAGATGGATAATTTATTCATCCAGAGGGAAGTTTAGGTTAACCAGTAGCTTAACTTAACTCACAAACATACATACCAGGGTTCGTACGGTCATGGAAAACCTGGAAAAGTCATGGATTTTTTTTTTTTTAAATGGTCATTTCCAGGCCTGGAAAAGTCATGGTAAAAAAATGTAATCATAAAAGTTTTGGAAAAGCCCTGGATATTTGTTATAGTTACACGTTCATTCTCGCCGAGTTTGAAATAATTAATGTTTTTTTTTAAAGAAAGATGCTCAAAATATAAGCAAAATATAAACATGAAACATTTTCTAAATGTTTCATGTTTATACCGAGATTCCAGTTTGGTCATGAAAATTTTGTTTAAAGTCACGGAAAATCCACTGATCAAAATGTGTAAGAACCCTGCATACACAACTTACAGTACAATCACAGTATAACAATAATACACGTAGGGGGAACATGTACACAGGGAGTAGGGAGTATACAGAATTTACAGATATTAGTGTGCATTGATTGAGCGTTGATATCCACAAGGATAGTGCAAAATGCTATGAATAAACCAGTCTGTGCAAAGAGTAAAAAAGACAAAAAAAATAAAGTGGAGAGGAGGGGAGACGGAGGTAGACTCCTCCAGGGTAGAATTGCGTCAGTTGAGTTCCTGTGATGCTGAGCTGCAGACACACTTTATTTACGGTTGCCTTCTGAATATGGCAAATGACTAATATGCAGCTTTGTAACATTCATCCATTATCTCTGAAGGGGGATCAAAGGATCTCCCCTAGAATCCATCGTGCTGCTTTGTCTTCCCCTCAGGGGTGCGGCCGTTGACCAGTGTGGCTGTGACTGTGACGAGGTCGACTTTGAAGCTGCCAAGGCCCTCGGCAAGGAGGGTCGGACCCGGTTTGTCCAGGACCGCAACGTCATAGCGGCACTTAATGACCGACTGGTCGGGCTTATTGAACTGGTGAGAAACGACAGCTCCCAATGACGCATCGGTGCTTTATTTCCCCTCTGCTGCGTCCTGCCCTTTTTGGTTGAGGTGAATGAAGTACCACTATAAACCATATCTGCAGGGTTCGTACGCTCATGGAAAACCTGGAAAAGTCATGGAATTTTAAAATGGTAATTTACAGGCCTGGAAAAGTCCTGGAAAAAACGTAAATGATAAAAGTTTTGGAAAAGTCATGGAAATTTGTTATGATCACATGTTCATTTACGCCGAGTTTGAAATAATTAATAGTTTTTTTAAAGAAAGACGCTCAAAATATAAGCGGTGCACGCTCTCAGTACACAAAATGTTCTAGATTGTTCATGTTTTTACCGAGATTTTAGTTTGGTCATGGAAATTTGGATTAAAGTCTTGGAAAAGTCATGGAAATCCATTATTCAAAATGTGTAAGAACCCTGTATCTAGCTGTTCAACCCTCCTGTTACCTCAGGGTTTGTACGGTCATGGAAAACCTGGAAAAGTCATGGTTTATGATTTAAGTAATTTAAAAAACTTAAATCAAAAGTTTTGAAAAAGTCATGGAAATGTGTTATGTGTCCATATACGGCAAGTTTGAAATAATTAATGTTTTTTTTAAAGAAAAACGCTCAAAATGTAAGCCGGCATTTGCTCTCAATACGCCAAATTTTCTAAATTGTTCATGTTTATACAGAGATTTCCATTTTTGTCATGGAAATTTTGGTTTGAAGTCATGGAAAAAGTCATGGAAACCCATCGGTCAACATGTGTAAGAACTCTGCACCTTCAAATTCACTAACATATTTTACCCCTGGGGTCAATTTGACCCCAGCAATTAAAACCTAGAGTAAGTGTCGGGCATGTTTTTTTGTTTGTTGACTACCTAAATAGCCCTTTTAAATAAATAAAAAAGTTGATATTTCTTATATGTTTTAGACAGTGAAAAAAGCCTGGGGTCAAATTGTATAGGACAGTGAAAACATATCATGTGATTTTTATGTTTTCCCAGAAAGTCATGAAATATGAATCCTAAAATATGATGTCAATAATTTCTTTAGAGACGTTAAACATTGATCGGATTCAATTTGACCCCAGAGGTAACAGGAGAGTTAATCTCGCTCTGTGTCCTCTAGGCCCGTTGCTTCGAGGAGGAGAACGAGTCTCTTGACGGTCAGATTGTAGATCTTGAGAAGGAGCTGAGCGGTCGACCGGCCTCCTCCAGCAGCGGCTCCGCTGGGCCCGGGTCCGGTTACGGTCTGGATGCTGTGGTGGAAAGACTGCGCCGGGAGAGGGTAGGAGGCTGCGTGTGCGTGTGTGTGCGTGTGTGTGTGTGTGTGTGTGTGTGTGTGTGACATTCCATGTAGATCACAGGTGTCAAACACAATAAGGCCCACACGCCGAATGAGGCCCGCCACCTCATTTTATGCGGTCCCTGACGGCTTGAAAGACACACGATCACCTCTGTATCCTGTGCTTTTATTTTGAAGGTTACAAATGAAATGGATTTGTGTTATAATATTAGAGAAATGTTCTCGTGTACAATATTTCTACTCTCGAATAAACTCATCAAATGCAAAGAGTTATTTAACAGTTTGTTTGGGAGTAGTTTATACACCGATTCAGATGTTCTTGTGTACGATACTTCTAGACTCAAATAATCAAAAACGGTTATTTAACTATATATTCGGGAGTAGTTTGTATAGCGTCATTTACACCTGCCCTTTAAGAGGCGGCCTTGATGCTGATGTTGCCCACGGTGAAAATGAGTTTGACACCCCTGATGTAGATGATCCATTGCACTTCTCATTCAATCCCATCAATTTGACTTAATCCTATCAATGTTTATGTCCGGTGATAAACGGGATTGATCTTAAACCTAGATGCATCGCCGCCTCTCCCTGCAGGATGAGATTCTGTGCGACACCGAGGACTTGAAGAAGGAGCTTGAACGTCTGATGAAAGAAAACGAGAAGGCTGCACAGCAGAGGATCCTCCTCCAGCACGGACGACGAGACGTTGCCCAGGTAACGGTTGTAAACACAAAGGCATCCGGACCTGAAAGGCAACTGGCCAATTGGTGGAAGTCTGGGCTGTTACCAGGATTTAGGAATATAAAGTCCCCCTCAAAATATATATATATAAATAATTAATTTTAGTATATAAGGGTAAGCTTTTCTATTTTTAATGATATTCTGAAAGGGTTTCAAAAACAAATAATTGTAGTTTACTTTAGTATAGGCTAGAAATACACAATTATCATGAAAGAATAACTTTGGAGCACATTTTAAATATGTTCTCTGGGCAATTTAGTTAGTTTTTTACATTTTGTTCAAAGATATCAGCCGTAGAAATTAAACTAGCTAAAGAGATTCAAAGCCAACCAACAATATCATCTCCTTACTAACACCTATAATTGCAGATTTAGTGGCTTGTTGTCGAGATTAAAAACAGGCTCTTGCTCTTTCCTGTACAATATGATTAACAATTAGGATAATTAAATTAAATTGCCTACTTAATATATTCAGTTTATGAACTTACACTTGTTTTATTGAATATTTATTAAATAACTATTTTGAAAGGATTTTTTTAATGGATGCTAATTTTAAATAGAAAATCTCACGTACCCCCTGGAGTGCCTTCACGTACCCCCAGGGGTACGCGGACCCCCATTTGAGAACCACTGGGTTAGACTATAGTTATGCTGAACCGTTTAGACTGGGTGTGTTGAGTTAAGAGGCGCACCAGAGTTAGTTCCCGAATGTGGATCAACCTGCAGAAACACTGGGTCCTCCATATTCTAAAATGCACTCAGTTGTACCTGAAATAGAATGAGAGTAGAACTTGTATTCTGGTACTGCGCTAGACTTTCTCAAACTCCTCTCTGTTGTGATAACGCACCGTGACCACTAGGTGGCGGTGTTGTCAAGCCCCTCGCTGCTCGGCCGCCCGGTGGATCAGATGAAGCTCCACACAGCTGCTCCTCCATAGCGCGACCCAATGGGTGTTGATCACCAGCAGTCAGTCTGGGCTGGTGGCCCATTGCAACCTGAGACACCAACTTTTCCATTTACTCCCCCCTTCCAACCCCCCCCCCCCCCCACCCCCCCACCCTCTCCTTCACATGCCAGAGCCCATCTCCTCCCAGCCTGGCCAGATGCGAGCGAGACTTTAATTCCTCCCTCCCAGATGTAATGCAGGCTGTAACGCGGTGCCGTAATGTGGCTGCTGGCTCCGTCCTCTGGTTGTGAATGGGAAGCAGCTGCAGGGTGACAAGACTTGGTGGGAAATCGACAGGGAGGAAGAGGAAGAGCAGAGCTGCAGAGGAGGGAACACAAACCAGCTCAACTCACAGCTAGTTGCAGTTCTCTCAACATAATGGATGGATGGATGGATGGATGGATGGATACTTTATTAATCCCGAGGGAAATGTAGGTCAACCAGTAGCTTAACTTAACTCACAAACATACATACACAACTTACAGTAGAATCATAGTATAACATGGTATAATGGTGATGGTGGAACGAGGCATGTGTGGTTTGTTTTTGGTATATTACTAGATAATGTATTGTATTGCCCCGATCTACAAAATAATTTGTTTAAAGGTCGACGCATTTCCCCTCGTTTCTACCTTTTGCTGCAGTCGTGTCTCACGTTGCTACACCCGGTTGTCTGCAGCAAAGTGCAGGTGCAATGAGTTTACAACATTCACCAGTATTAAAATACTATCAATTAGAATCGGTCTGTTTCATAAGGAGCGCTGGGAAAGGAAAAAATTGACGACGGATAAATAAAAAGTTCTTCACACACTGATTATGTAGTCGGACACGTCTTCTAAAACGCCGACTGCTTTCAACCTCAGATGGTCCTCGTTAGAGAGGAAATGGTAAAGGGGACATATTATGAAAATTCCACTTTTTTAGTGCTTCTATATGTTAATGTGGGTATCAGGCATGTCTCCCAACACAAAAACGCTGGAAAAAAACGATATGCTGGAGTGCGTCAAATGGGAGTGCCACCAACGTTTACGTAGATGTTGAAGCAGGCCCATGTAGGGGGTGTGGCTACATGGCCTTGGAGGGGGAGGGGGGGGGCTCATTAGCATTTAAAGGAACAGGCACTCAGAACAGGTCAATCTGTGGGGAGGTGTTTCTGATAAAAAGGCTGTTTGAAATGATTCTTGTGGTATTTTGAAAATATGTTACAAACATTTCATTAAGACCCCAAGGAGCCATATCAACTTGTGGAAAAATGGGCATACTAATTATTGAACAAAATATCTGATAAATCCACTTTACACTAAAACTGCTGATGATAATTACATTACATGACATACCATTTAGCAGACGCTTTTATCCAAAGCGACTTACAATAAGTGCATTTCAACCTAGAGTACAAACTAAGAACAACAAGAATACAGAAAGTAACATTTCCTCAACATAGTCAAATTACAAAAGTACCATAATAAGATATTTAAGAGCCACTGAAGTGCAAATCTGTGTTTTAATCCAGATAAGGTGCGTTTTAAGTTTCCGGGGGAAGCTGTAGAGACTTTCTGCTGTCCTGATGTCAGTGGGGAGCTGGTTCCACCAATCAGGAGCCATAATAAAGTTGTACCGAATGTGATTGGCAACAAGTCCTTTCCCTTCCTGGTGTCCATCATGATGCTGCCCCCCTCCCAGCGAGGCGCCAGACTTCAGCACCAAAGTCTCTCTGCATGCGCCCAGATGTAAAGGCCGGCACCCTCAGTAATTGCATCCAACACCAATAGATCCGGTTCTTTAAAAAGAGAAGATGAGCCGAGAACCCCTGCTGGCGGATAGATTGGTGGACGGGGCTTTTGTGTCTAGTTAGCCTCCTTCTGATCTTCCTCCTCCTCCTCCTCCTCCTCCTTCCTCTGCATTGCGGCGTCTACTTGCTGTTCAGTGAAACAGGTGGATGTGCTGATGGTTGTTCAGGGGAGAAACAAAGGTGTTTTTTTCTTCTCCTCCAACCTGTGGTGTGATTTACAACACCAACGGAAATGTTCCTCCCAACAGAAATGAAGTTGAACTTTTCTTACCTGCAGCCTGTTCTTGCTCTCTTTTAATTTGATTTTCTTTGCAGGAAGTCGATGCTGTGACAGCAGAGTGTTTGGCGCTGAGGGAGCAAGCGACTATCTACGAGGAGCAGCTGGCCCACATGGAGGACCAGCACACGACGGTGAGGGGGGGGGGGGGGGGGGGGTATATAGCTGCACTGTGATGAAAAAGGGAATTGTTTTAAAGCCATGAACATCAGGCATTTAGATTGGAAAGGAGTGATGGAGAAATGCCATGGCCTGTGGTGACAAACACAGCTGTGATGACCCCACCCACCTTGATGAAAAGCCAAAAGGAGAGCTATCGACATTAACACACGAGGAGAGACGTTATGTAATCGAGTGTGTCGTGCAAATAGTCAAAATTAGTCCCTTGTTTAAAAAAATGTCCACTTATCCATAATCATAAACAGACGAGAGGATAGGGGAGAAACATTGGAGGGATATAAGAGGGGAAAAGTGTTTCCTCTGAGATGATTTAGGCCACACACACACACACACACACACACACACACACACACACACACACACACACACACACACACACACACACACACACACACACACACACACACACACACACACACACACACACACACACACACACACACACACACACACACACACACACACACACGGCTGGCTAGTGTACTGCTAACCTCAGTACTGTTTGTATATTGGCTGTTTGGAGTGAATGTACAAACAGAGCGGTCAACTTCACATGCATGAATATTCTCCACACACACACACACACACACACACACACACACACACACACAAGGCTGGTTAGTGTACTGCTAACCTCAGTACTGTTTGTATATTGGCTGTTTGGAGTGAATGTACAAACAGAGCGGTCAACTTCACATGCATGAATATTCTCTACACACACACACACACACACACACACAGACACAGTGACGTCTTCTCATGTAACTCACAAAGCAAAATGTGAAACTATTACTTTAAAATGGGGACATGTTTGCGACTCTATCCAGTTCACATCATTACCTTCATCCCTCTACACACTCTGCTCTCAGCCGTCTGCAATGTGCTCCACCTCGCCAGGAGATGACAGACACGCCCCATATCAGAGCTCAAGGCTGGAGGGAGAGAGGGGGAGAGGGAGAGGGAGAGGGAGAAGGAGAGGCAGAAGGGGAGAGGCAGAGGGAGGGGGAGGGCAGAAGGGGGGAGGGGGAGGAGAGGGGAGGGAGGGGAGGAGAGGAGGGAGGCAGAGGGCAGAGGGGGGAGGGAGGGAGGGAGGGGGAGGGGAGAGGGGGGGAGAGGGAGGGAGGGAGGGAGGAGGAGGGAGGGAGAGGAGGGGAGGGGGGGAGGGAGAGGGAGAGGAGGGAGAGGGGGAGGGAAGAGGAGAGAGGGGGGAGGGGAGAGGGAGGGAGGGGAGGGAGAAGGGGAGAGAGGGAGAGAGGGGAGAGGGGAGGGGAGAAGGGAGAGAGGGAGGGGGGAGAGGCAGAGAGGAGGAAGGGGGAGAGGCAGAAGGGGAGAGAGGGGCAGAGAGGGAGAAGGAGAGAGGGAGAAAGGGAGAAGGAGAGGCAGAAAGGGAGAGGCAGTGAGGGAGAGAGGGAGAAGGAGAGAGGCAGAAAGGGAGAAGGGGAGAGGCAGTGAGGGAGAGAGGGAGATGGAGAAGGGGAGAGGTGGAGAGGGAGAAGGAGATGAAACGAGACCAACTCCATCACTCTGTGTTTCTCTCTGCAAAGCCGGCCGCCCGGCGTTTAACACGCTCCCTCTGGGACACGCTCCATAACTCTCAGTCCGGGAAATGCAGCGGAATACCAAATGAAAACTGAAGTTCACCTTGTTTTATTAACTGTTGTTGTTATCAGCACTTTCAGATACCCCGTATTCCCCTGACGAATCGGCAGCTATGTCGTTATTTAGGTGGAGCGGAAAGGAGAAAAATGTTCCGACTGCCACTGCAGCTCTGCAGCAGCTCATCTGTCTGTAATGGATGTGGTGGTTTTGGTACTAAAGGGGCGACATTTTGGAAGCTGAAGACGAGTATGTTGAGGTCTTTGACGTGTGTCTAAATACACCAACATGTACTGCCTGTGTTTCTGTTTGAAGAGGTGAACTTTAACCAAGTACTTTTATCAGGGTTCGTACGGTCATGGAAAACCTGGAAAAGTCATGGAAAATTGTTATAATCACATGTTCATTTACGCCGATTTTTAAATAATTAATAGTTTTTTTTATAGAAAAACACTCAAAATATAAGCCGGCGTACACTCTCAATACGTAACATTTTCTAAATATTTCATGTTGTTACCGAGATTTCAATTTGGTCATGGAAATTTGGTTTAAAGTCATGGAAAAGTCATAGAAATCCATCGGTCAAAATGTGTAAGAACCCTGTTTTATGCAAATACTGTATTTTATCCCATATTTGAATTACTACCGTATTTACATTTAATGCACTCAAATTCAGAGTCATACTTTACTCTCCTACCTGTATTTGACAGCTTTATTTAAATGCATGATATCTGAATGAAATGTGATGCATATGTCAACAGAATACGCTCAGGGATCATTCATCTGCTTGACAATTACTTTTAACTTCTACATAAAGTTAATTTAGCAGCTAATTCTTGCATTAACTGAAGTCATTTTAAAATAAAAAACAATAAAGTATCGATAACACAAAAAAACTCTATAAATAAAATATGTGTTATTGATTTGTTATAATTAGCATGTTAATGCAGTAGCTGGTTGAGGTGCAGCACATTTGAACTATAAATAGTATTTTTGCAGCTTAAACAATAATAATGTGTCATATTGTACACAGCTGTCACATATGTAACATCTCAAGTACAGCTGTTACATTAACGTGGTGGAATAGAAAGTGCAATACATCCCTCTGAAATCAAAGGGAGTATAAGTATTAAGTAGCCTACAATGTAAATACTCCAGTAAAGTACAAGAACCTCAAAATTCAACTCCAGACCAACACGTTAACAAATGCACTCTGTTCACCGTTTCCAAACTGAAGACGACTCCAATTACTAATTACTCAATCTCTTTTATTTCTCTTTTGTTCCTTGATTGGTCTTCCAGTAAATTAGGTTGTAACCTTCAAGTCAGAACATACATTATATTTTAAATTAAACATTTCAATTAAACATTTTATACTTTTTAATTTTACCAAACTCAAAATGAGATATTCTTTTAACACACAATCCTCATTTTTAAACGCCATGAAATGAAACAAATCATTTCCCCGTTGCCGTCTTTGGGTCGACCCGTGGAGCGACCTGAAGCGTCCTCTCTGCTGCTCGTCTCTGCAAACGCATCAGAGCATCTCCACAGGTGCTCCTAATAAGCGACACTGATTGCTGCTGCTGCTGCACTCTGGGAAATGTAGTCCCACACACCTAGGCCCTCAGATTCAGCTCAACAGTTACATCAGCACTGAGTAAAGGATGTGAATGTGTGTCTGTCTGAGCAGGCGGTGGAGCGTCTGCTGGATCCGGCCGACGGGGCGGCGGGAGGCGGGGCGGCGGCTGCGTTCAGCAGCCCCGACATCACGGCGGCCCTGGAGGTTAAGGAGTACTACCGCCAGCTGGCCGAGAGCCTCCAGGTACAACACACACACACACGTCACCAAGAGCCAAAGGCTCTGATGTAGCACGCCCGTACACAACCGTTGAGTTCTCATTGAGGGACACTGAGCTGCACATTAGAATAGAATAGAATAGAAATATACTTTATTAATCCCCAAGGGGAAATTTGTTGACAATAGTAGCACCGATAAAACTAAACACAATAAAATATAAGTATAAGAAAGAAAGAAAGTGACTGTGCATAAAGTAAAGTGTGCAAAGTGAAATATAAAATACTAAATAAAATAAAATATATATGTATATATACACAACATATATGTAATACAGCACTGTAAAATTAAATAAATAAAAAAAAAAAAATTATATATATATATATATATATATATATATATATATATATATATATATATATATATATATATATATATATATATATATATATATTCTAGATAGTGTGCAAACTGAACCCCACACTCACCACCACGGACAGGTACTCAAGTACTGTACTTCAGGACAACTGTATGGGACTACTCCACCACTTCAGAGGGAAGTATGTCCAGGGTTCGTACGGTCATGGAAAACCTGGAAAAGTCATGGAATATTAAAAGGTCATTTCCAGGCCTGGAAAAGTCATGGAAAAAAACTTAAATCATAAAAGTTTTGGAAAAGTCATGGAAATGTGTTATAATCACATGTTCATTCAGGCAGAGTTGGAAATATTATTTTTTTTAAAGAAAAACGCTAAAAATATAAGCCGGCGTACGCTCTCAATACACAACGTGTTCTACATTTTTCATGTTTTTACAGAGATTTCAGTTTGGTCATGGAAATTTGGTTTAAAGTCATGGAAAAGTCCTGGAAATCCATTGGTCAACATGTGTAAGAACCCTGTATGTCAGTAATATGTTATCTGACAGCTATTTACAGACATACAATTCTAAAAGAGAGAGAAAACAAGAAGATACAACATACAAGATACTTTGTCGTCTGTTAAGTTTGCTTTGATGTATCGCAAATAAGTTTCAAAGGAGTTTGTGAAAGTAAACTTTAAAAAATGTCCCATGAGAAAATATTTAGTTTTTATAGATACACCAACTTTCCCACAACAGTAAAGTTTATTGTGATATTTTGACATTTCGAAAATATTCCCCGAATTTTCAAATCTCCTTATGTGCACAAATGAAAGTACACTTTTAAACTGAAGGATGGAAACTCACTGTCTGAATTGTGAGAAGAGAAAAAAACCTCCTACCGCCTCACATTGAAGCAGAAGTGTTCAAATGTTCCAATATTTCACCAAAAAAGGAAAGTTGCAAAAAAGTGAATATATACTTGTTTCACGGAACTTAGTTTTTCCTTCCTCCCATTAATTATACCACGACCCCCTTTGATTTACCTTGTGACCTTCTGGAGGGGGCCGACCCCGAAGTGTGTCAACCACAGGACGACACTACTGAATACAAACAACACCCTGACCATCTTCAACATATCTATATACGATCTATATATATTTTATTTTACATTGCTGTATTTACATATATGTTGTGTGTGTGTGTGTATGTGTGTGTGTATATATATATTTATTTATTTTTTTATTTTATTTTGTATTTTATATTTTACTTTGTATACTTTATGCACAGTCTTTCGTTCTTATATTTATATTTTATTGTGTTTAGTTTATTGGTGCTACTGTGTCAACAAATTTCCCCTTGGGGATTAATAAAGTATATTTCTATTCTATGATTTTATATATATATATGAATATAAATGAATCTGAAATATTATATATATATATAATTTATATATTAGTTATAATATATATATATATATATTTTTTTTTTGTATTTTTTGTATTTTTTTTCAGGACGAGTTCTTAATTTGAAGCTTAAAGTACATTTGATTTATAATACTTTTACATAGTTTAGCCTAAATAGGATTTGGAATTACTTTGACTGGGAGCATATGTTTTATTTGTTACATGGATCCTTTTTCTTAAATAACAGTAGCAGAGTACTTCTTCCACAACGGGCTTCCCTCCTCCTCCTCCTCCTCCTCCTCCTCCTCCTCCTCCTCCTCCTACTGGTCACCTTCTCTCTCCCTCTGAAACATCTCGCTCAGGTCCAGAATGTAAATCTCAACTTCCACAAATCACACAACGATACTCCCATTTGTTTTCTTTCCCTCTTAACACAACACGGGGGTAGAACTTGAGAATCAGAGGTGCAGGACTGGACCCCAACAGAATGCCTTTGTGTGTGTGTGTGTGTGTCTAGGTGTGTGTGTGGGTGTTTGTGTGTCGTGCACGCAAAGGCGTGCTGCATTGGGGTCAGACGTTAGCTCCGGTGGGTCTGACCTCCTCGGGGTCGAGGATGTCTGCCGGGTTCAGAGGTCACGGCTGTAATCAGACTGCTGGCCGCCTTCCCAGGCTCCTCAGCAGTACTGGAGTGGCGTGCATGTGTGTGTGTGCGTGTGCGTGTTTGTGTGTCCGTCCTTGATTTAGATGCATGGCTGAAGGGTATCCATCGTATTTATATTGTTGGATGTCCGTCTCGATGCATCGTTGTGTTTCCTGTTCCCCCAAAGCCCGTTTATTGCCTCTCTCGCTGCCTCCCACTCGCCTCCTCGTCTCACCAGCTGGACACCGTCCGGTCTGGGCCTGCCCTCAATTACCAGACCCAATTGTCTCAATGCTAAAAATGATTGCTATTGGGTTTGCACAGTAATGGTGATTGCTGGCCGACTCCCACACACCTGTGCACACTCATGTTGCTCGTTTCTGCTGCGTTTATTCCATGTAATCAGAAGTGTGGCGGAGGAGAGGAGAGGTCCAGCCATCAGCCGGCATGGGGGGCTCTGATTGCTCTTCGCTCCCCTGTCAGAGAGCACTTAACCGCCCGGAGGAAAGCACTGTCCTCATGGTGCTGTGCATGTGCAGACTCTGACACTCACACTGAAAGGTCACAACTTCTTTCCTCGTTTTCTGTCTTCGCAGTGCGACTGTGGCGCAGCGTCGTCTGCCGTGAGTCGCCGTGGCGATGGGAAACGACTGGAAGGGGGAGGAGCTGGAGGGCCAGCAGTCAGAGATGTGTCCAAGATGAAGGACGGCAGTGAGATGAAGACGCTGGTGAGGGAACTCACTGCTGCTCGCTCACTTTTGTCATCATTTTCTTTGTTTACCCAAATCACACCGAGTGCTCTGCATTAAGATTCACGGGATTTTGGTTTATTTGCCAAGATTTTGAGATGACCTTTTCAAATTTCAGAAATCTCAATATGCAGAACGAAACTTTAGGATATCAGTCGCGCAATTTCAGGATGCTTTATTTTCATTGGTTGCTGGATAATACTTACCCAGATACAACAGATACGTCTGTTTTCTCATTGGCTGTTGTGTAGCCCATTTATTTTTGTTGATTGGCTGATAAGTAGCACCTCACAGCAGAACTCCAGAGGAGCGTTTGATTTCTCCACTCTGAGGGCAGCTCATGTTGGCGAATTAAAACATTAAATAGCCGAGAGTTTTTTTCAGCGTGAGAAATACGATGTGTGGCGGGAGTGCGGGAGTTAAGACCAAAATGCGTGAGTCTCACGCTCAATGCGTGAGGCTTGAGAGCCCTGCTGTAGTCGTAAGTATACATCTGAAACTGATACAGCAAATCAAATAAAAATGGTCTTCATACTGGTAAACTCTCTTGCCAATTAAGGCATTAACAAAAGACCCTTTTAAGTCTCACATGTTCACATTTCATTTAAACCCTTCAGTCCCAGCCTTCTTATTCCAATGTTTCCCCAACGCATGATCCAGCTCTTCACTGACAAAGCGGAGTCTTACGACTCTCAACCGGCTCTGCTCTGTCCATCCGCTCCTAAATCAGACATAATGGTGAGAATGAATGGTTTCCCACAGCAGGCGAAGGGAGTGGAGAGCAGCCGAGTGACAGCGGAGCAACGGCGTGGGAGATCCCGCTGACCGGAGTGTTTACTCTGCGGACACTTCCAGCCGGGGATGCGAGCGGCTCGGCTTCGGCTCCGACGGGATTTATTGCCCCCCGCGTTCGGTTATTAAGTACAGTCTCTCAGTGCGCCTGCATTCGTCACGAGAGTCTTAAAGCTCGACACGCACCTTGACCCGGAAAGGAAGAGCGGAAATAAACCTTCGTCGGATATTTCTCATCCGAAAGGCAGAAAAAATGAAAGCGAGGGATCTTTGAATTAAATCGCTGAGCGAGGCATCAATAAGGAGATAAAACAGTAAATTATGAATACAGGTCACCAGGTGACTCCAGGAACGACGTTCCCTTCCTTCCCATTAGCCTCCTTGACATCCGTCAGTGGTCCCGCCGCCGCTGACGCCTCACCACATCTGTAACCAACATGGTGGTTTGGTTCTCATTACCGCGCTGCAGCTCTACCTCCAGCTCTTCAAACAGGGTCCGTACGCTCATGGAAAACCTGGAAAAGTCATGGAATTTTAAAATGGTCATTTCCAGGCCTGGAAAAGTCATGGAAAAAACTTAAATCATAAAAGTTTTGGAAAAGTCATGGAAAATTGTTATAATCACGTCTTCATTTACGCCGATTTTGAAATAATTAAGTTTTTTTATAGAAAAACGCTCAAAGTATAAGCCGGCGTACGCTCTCAATACGTAAAATGTTCTAAATATTTCATGTTTTTACCGAGATTTCAATTTGGTCATGGAAATTTGGTTTAAAGTCCTGGAAAAAACTTAAATCATAAAAGTTTTGGAAAAGTCATGGAAAATTTTTATCACATGTTCATTTATGCCAATTTTGAAATAATTAATAGGATTTTTTTTATAGAAAAACGCTCAAAGTATAAGCCGGCGTACTCTCTCAATACGTAAAATGTTCTAAATATTTCATGTTTTTACCGAGATTTCAATTTGGTCACGGAAACTTGGTTTAAAGTCATGGAAAAGTCCTGGAAATCCATCGGTCAACATGTGTAAGAACCCTGTTTTAAATAAACAGAGCGCCTCTGTAACCACAGCAGAGCTCTCCCGACATCATCTACCTTTCTCTAGAACGCGTCCCCGGTTCTGCTCGGCCCGGCCTGACGGATGAACAGCGCGGCTCGATCCGCTCTGTTTCCCCTCTCGGCCGTGATGGATGCCTCGGGTCTGGTTTCTCGCTGGGACACAACATGGCCAAACAAACAGATTGCGGTGAAATCAGCCCTGACGCAGAGATGTATATAATAGAGAATTAAGGCACCGATGGGGTCGTACGCCACGCCGCTCGTATGCACGCCGCCCGGACCTCACTTAGTGTGGGAGTGAGTGACTGGGCCAGGTTGGGGAGTCATGGCGAGCCTGTGAGTCGTTACCCGGCTCTTCTTCTCGCTGAAAGACGAGCGCGGCCGCGTGGATCCCCATCTGGCTGCGACAGCTAATTGTTGAACTTCTGTGATTGCTGTAATTACTCACGGCAGGACGCCACAGCTTCAGACGTGGGGGGGGCAGCGACGCTCCTGCTTTAGTTTGTGGAAGTAAAGGAACATGTTTTATCTGTGGAGCTCGGGTTGATTGGCATACTTAAAGGACCCGCTGTGTGGGACTTAGGGGGCTCTGTGAGCAGAAATAGACCCAATATTACGACTGTGTTTTCATGAGTGTATAACGGACTGAAACTAAAGAATAGAATAGAATAGAAATATACTTTATTAATCCCCAAGGGGAAATTTGTTGACACAGTAGCACCAATAAACTAAACACCATAAAATATAATATAAGAAAGAAATAAAGTGACTGTGCATAAAATGAAATATAAAATAAAATATATATATATATATATATATATATATATATATATATATGAAACAGAACACACATACATACACACAAAACATATATGTAAAATTAAATTAAAATATATATATATAGACAGTGTGCAAAATGCAAAGTGTGTGTATGTGTATAGTAAATGAAATGTGTGCAGTGCAGATCAACACATTGTAAGTATGAATGTGAATGTGTACAGTGATAGTTAGTGCTGTTATTGCAAGTTTCTGGCAGCAGGTGCTTTGTTGTAGAGCCTCAAAGAAGCGTTTACATTGGCTTAGAATAAGTCCTTCATATCTACAAGGGGATCAGGTCCTCTTCCATGGAGTCCGCCATGTTGCACAACTATGTTTCAACAGGGGCTTTCTGAAGGCGACCCACAGGCTGGAACCTGCAATCTGCAACCTCCCCACTAGATGCCACTAAACCCTCCACTCTGGTCCTCAAGGTTCTGGTTTGGTCTCAAGTTCTATCCATTCATCGTGATTCCCGTTTCCATCTAGAAACAACTTTAAAACCACAATTTCCAACATTGTGGTTGCACTGGTTCAAAGTTGGTCGAGATGCATCTGGAAATAATGAACGTATGCACACAATGTGACTGCGATTCAATAGTTGTGGAGCTCTTACGGCCTGAAACAAAGCGATGGATGACTGACAGATGGTATCAATAGAGTCACACGGCCAACTCCATTAAAAAGTTGAACATCCATCAAATCCAGATACATGTCTCTGTAGTTGGCGAGACATGAATCTAAAGAATCATACTTACGGGATGTGGTTGTTGCTAAGGGGCCAGAAAAACGACCGTGGCCATGAAAGATCACCATCATCTTATTGGTAACGAGATTGGAAACCGTTGTTCGGGGTGCATTCGAATGAATAGCCTCTTCTGTATTTCTGTAGATCTCCGAGCTACAAAAGGAGCTGGCGGAGCTTGAGCTGCGTAACGAGACGCTGGAGGATGAGGTGGAGATGAAGACGACTGCATACATGGACCAGATTGCTGAGTTGGAGGTTTGAGAGTGGACTAATTAACGATTAATCATGGGCGCAAAGGCCCAGTGGTTTGTACTAATTCTGTCATTTATTCCCACCCTCTAATCTCACTGTGTGTGTGTGTGTGTGTGTGTGTGTGTGTGTGTGTGTGTGTCAGTGTACGACAGATGAAATGCAGCACCAAGAGGCCGACTTCAAAGTGCAGACGAAGGAGCAGTGTGAAGACTACAAGGAGCTGCTCGGTGAGAAGATGGCCAGAGACATGGAGATCGCTGCCTACAGGTAAGACAGGAATACATCAGATACATGTTTTTTTTATTTTATGGATGCTAAACTGCTCGTGTAATAGTGATCTGAGCTTCACAACTCGAGGCGAAACTGAGGATCAGGTTAATTGCAAAAATTCAAATATACTTGGAACTGACTGAACTGAACTTTTTGTTTAATTCACCAATCTGAACATGAACTATTCCAGATGAAACATTTATGAGGAATGTAACGCGAAATATAGCAAAGACAAAACTTTCAAATTAGACGAAATTAGAACTTGACTGAGAAACTACCAATATAAATGTTTGCAGGCTGTATATAGTGTGGATGGACGTCATTATAATATCCAGTCAATATTTATATTACTCTCTTTGTACTAACACAATTGGTGAACTTATAGGAGGTTTTTATCCATATATATATATATATATATATATATATATATATGGATAAAAAACATATATATATATGGATAAAAAACTCCTATACCATATATATATATATATATATATATATATATATATATGGATAAAAAACTCCTATACCATATATATATATATATATATATATATATATATATATATATATATATATATATATATTTCCCCACTGTAGGACAAATAAAGGAATATTATTTCATCATATATATATGATGAAATAATATTCCTTTATAATATTCCTTTATTTGTCGTACAGTGAGGACATATAGTAAAATAAAGTATTTTAACTTACTTGTATGCCCATGTCGAGAGCTTCTAGACACAAACGTCAAATTCTTTAATTGTGTAAACATTCTGGGCCAATAAAACTCTCTAAGAAGTCGATGGAGCAGAACTGCTGTCCGTAACACCGGGTCGGGACCCACAGATGGGTCACCAGATCAATTAGCAGAATCTTTTCCATCGTCTTTTTATTTAACATTTATATGTGCAGTACACCTTTTAGCCACACGAGGTAGCCTCAAGGTTCATATTGTTCTGGTAACTGTAGCCTACTTGTAACATGGAATCTAGTTTGAAAGGAGAGCCGTTGTTTGTTTTACTGATTTGAAGGAAAAAACAAAAGTCCGCTACCTCTGCATGAATGTATATTGTTTGACAGACGAGAGAAGATGTAAATACCACATGGATTATTGTTGTGAATTGGCATCAGTTTTCATTCTGAATACGCTCAGTACTCAACAGTGTCTGAGGAGATACAATTTCTCCTATGGGTTGTCTTACAGCAATAAGTACATTTAACCTTAAAATATTATGACAGCCATAATAATATTCACACTGATGCAATTCTCTGAGCTGATATATATATATATATATATATATATATATATATATATATATATTTTTTTTTAAAAATATATATATTTAATATATTATATATTTTATATATATATATATATATATTATATATATATATATTTAATATATATATATATATTTTAATATATTATATATGATATATATATATATATATTTAATATATATATATATATATATGATATATATTTTAAATATATTATATATATATTAGTATACCCTTACAACTCGCATTCACCTCTAAAACAGAGCTACAGGTTGTTATTCTTAAATGGGACCCTTCAATTTGCGCTGTGTATAATTGTACACAACGTACAATCATACCAGAGAAGATAAGGAGACTTTTTTAAACAGTGAGGTCCGACTGTCAGCGAGATGTCAGTCAACAGGACAACCGTGAACCAGCAGTCTGGGTCAGGGATGGGCCGCCATGTCTGCAGGAGAACATGTCGGCCGGGGTTCATTCCAACAAAAACACGGCGCCAGGTGGTTTCACTGATTACTTCTCCTGTTAAAGGTGTCATAAAGTCAACTGCTGAAGTTTCTGATTGCAATTAAAATCTGAATGGCTGAGACTTCCCTGACATGTATTGTAGATCCCCGTCTCTGCGGTAGGGGGTCAAATGAAAACAGACGTCCCCTGCGGTGCCGCGCATTACTTTACCCTGTCGAGGAGAATGAACTGTGAGGGGCAAAGCACACAATAACCCGGGGATGATTTCATTAGATTTAAATTAACGTGATCCTCTGTTTTGACATTCTTTACATACTGTATGAGCAAATCGTGAATCAGGCGAGGAAAAACCCTCGTAAAGCACGTGTGTGGCATCTTTTCAAGATGGTTCTGCTTAAGTGTTACCTTGAATATCGCAAGGAGCACTTCCACAAGATCCTTTGTACGAGTCCAATATTGTCAAGGCATCTCATGTGATGTCACTTGGACATCCGCGTTGTCCATTATGAGACATTCTTGCAAACAAAGGGCTGACATCACAGGCCAACAGGAAGCGGCTCGTTATCACGCGGCGTCCGGTACGTGGGCTCGAAGACGCTTCGTGACATTTTCTTCATTCCACTGACGTCGTTTGACCACCTGCCGTCCCGGTATGCGGGCGGACGCGCTTTAAGCACCTCCTCATCCTGCTGCCACGGGCTTCCTCCTGGTCGGCGAGGGGCCCGGCTGCAGACCCGCGCTCAGACCCTCACACAGGGTTCTTACGGTCATGGAAAACCTGGAAAAGTCATGGAATTTCAAAATGGTCATTTCCAGGCCTGGAAAAGTCATGGAAAAAAAATCTTAATTTTTTTGGAAAAGTCATGGAAATTTGTTATTTACGCCAAGTTTGAAATAATTAATATTCTTTTTAAAAGAAAGACGCTCGAAATATAAGCCGGCACACGCTCTCAATACGCAGCATTTTCTAAAATGTTCATGTTTATACCGAGATTTTCAGTTTGGTCATGGAAAAGTCATGAAAAAGTCATGGAAATCCATTGATCAAAATGTGTAAGAACCCTGCTCACAGCGCCTCATTAGAATGGGCACAGAGGGCCTCTCATGTCGGTCTGGGCGCTGGGCCGGTGCCAGCTCTTCTCCACGGCAGCCTGTTAATGTCAGCCGTCTCCTTGCACAAATGTCCAAATTCGCCACAGTTTTAATTCACTCTTGTTACCCAACAGGGTCCCAGAGACATTCAAGGCTCAGGAAAGGCTCACAGTCAACACCAACTTCTTCTCCGCTCCTTTTAAACAACTTTACTGGATGTTTTTTCATCTGTGGTTAGAGCCGTGAATAAGAAATTAAAACAGTTGTACGTTCTCTCTGTATGCACAACAGACCCTACTG